>JADRCD010155402.1:0-11521 GCA_019843815.1 Montemys delectorum | reverse complement strand
AGAATTAGAAGGCTCACCTGTGGCCCTAATCTGGAGGCTGAAAGATACAAGTTTCTGACCTGAATCTTGGCATGGAGACCTTGAGGAATAGTGGCTATGAATTCCATAGGATTAACATAGAAAGCTCTATGAGTTCAAGATCATCTGGGATTAAAAGTGTGATGGCATAGTGGCTATGAATCCTAGAAGATTAAGACTAGAAGATCTACGAGTTCAAGCAAGGTCATCTGGGGTTAAAGGTGTGGTGGCACACACCTTTAACCTGGGCCACACTTTTTGCTGGAGACCTATATAAGGACATTGGAAAAAGGAAAGCTCTCTCTGCTTCGCCTGCTTGCCTTGTGGGACTGAGCAATTGCTGGATCCTTGGACTTCCATTCATAGCTGCTGCCGCGACTGTTGTCGGGAGTTGATTGTTGGGAGTTGGACTACAAACTGTAAGTCATCAATAAATCCCTTTCCTACATAGAGACTACAATAAATTCTGTGACTCTAGAGAGCCCTGACTAAGACATATTGGTGAGTGTGTGTGTGTGTCTGTGTGTTGTCTGTATGTGTGCCTGTGTGTAGTCCACTCACAGGAGCCAGGGCACAAGTGAGGAGATTGGGTCTTTCCCTCTACCACATGGGACCTGGAATTAATTCAGGTTTGGTGACAAGTGCCGTTGCCCACGGAGCTATCTTATGTGTGGAATTTCAAATGTGTAAAACCAAGAACCCATTAACATTGATAATTTCAGTGATCTTTTAACTTAACAATATTTATTTATGTGTATGCATGCTGTGTATGGTGTATGTGTGTGTGTGTCTGTGTGTGTGTGTGTGTCTGTGTGTGTGTATGTGTGTGTGTGTGTGTGTGTGTGTGTGTGTGTGTATCTACATGTTTGTCTATTAGGACAAGACTGGCTCATGACATGGTATGGAGGTCAGAGGGCTCAAGAGATGGCTCAGCATTCAAGAGCACATTCTCCTCTTGCAGAGTATTCAGCTCCCAGCACCTACATAAGGCAGCTCACAACTGCCTGGAGTTCCAGCTCTAGGGAACCCAGTACCTCTGTCCTCTCCAGACACTCACGGGCACGAATACATACCTGCATACAGACCAACACACATACATGTAACTAAACATAATTAAAAATGAATATTTTAAAAGAAGTGAGATGACTCCAAGAGTAAATGCAATCAGAAATTATAATGAAGAAACACTAGATACAGGCTTAGAGGGTGAGGTAGGATTGGGTAAACAGGGAAGAAACTGACAACAAGTGACATTTGATCAAAGACCTCAGTAGCAAGGAGACAGAGGCCTGCAAACAGAGTGGGTCTGGAATTAGAACTGAATGAAAGGCGCCCACAGGGAGAGAATGAGTTCAGATGGAAGAGGCAGAAGAAAGGCCAGTGTGTCTGCAGGAGAACACGAGAAGCCGGCGCTGGCCGGTTACCTCCTTCACTGGTGATGTGGGTTGAACTGTCAAATACTACATCAGTGGAGAATAGAGACGGAAACTCCTGTTCACATCAAGCTTGCATCTTAGTGAGGAAGAAAGAGGAAACCCTGAGCAATGCCTGATGTGTCAGCCACGATTCTCCACCAGGACCGGGAGCAAGAGATATTTGTCAATAGCTAGAGCTACTTCTGACTTGGAGATGGATGGATATTGGATAGATAGGAGTACCTCTAAAGATCCTACACTGCTCAGTACACGGCTCAGCCACAAGGAACCGTCCCCCAAATATCTAGAGACAAAATTGAGGAACTTTATATGAGATGGTGACAAGAATTTCAGGGGAGGGGGGTCAATAATAAAGAGTCCTGAGAGGCAGGGAGGAAGAGCTCACAGGCAGATGGAATCCAGACAGAACTATGGATAAGTTTGGCTGTGGTGGCACAGTGGTGGGGTTTCTGACCTCAGCACTTGAGAAGCTGAGGTATGAGGATGGCAAGTCGGAAGCCAGAACCACATAGAGAGGTCTGACTCAGAGCAAAACCCGGAAAAGGGAAGACAAGGGAGGAAGGGCACCTACAGCAAAAGCAGCACGGGGCAGGAGCGTGGCGACTAACCTTGCTTTTCAACACAACTGGATCCAGAATCAACTAAGAGACGTGCGTGCCTGTGGGGATTTTTTTCTTGTGACAATTAAATGAAGGAAATGACTCTCCCCTAGAGTGAGTGGTACCTTCTAGCTCATATATAAGGAAGTTTGAGGGAAAGTGCTGTTTTTTGCCTGCTGGTTTTCACTTCTTGCTGTTGCTGCTAACCTATGCTTACATCAGAATCCAGATTCCTGCCCTTGCAACATTGACTGAAGAGCAATGACTCTCCAAGAATCCTCTTGGCCTTTGGCCCAAGGTTGGGATTGTGGGTTATCTACTCTCAAGGATGAAGCAGGTTCTCAGGCTCCACACCATGCAGATGGCCAGGATGGAATACCCAATATGGACCAAGAGCGCTAATCTAATCAGTCTCGTGTGTAATATATATTCATTCTATCAGTTCTGTTCCAAGACATAAGAACATTTTGGGGAGGAAGCTCAAAGAGAGCAAAGAGACTAATGTGATGGTAGCTGAGCAAGCAAACTGGGAAAACTTGCCGGGGTCCAGCCATTTCAAGACCTTGTTTTTCTCGGTACCGTTCAGTTTGTTTGTTTTCTGAGATGGACCTCATGTAGCCTCAGAGTTGCTATTTAGCTAAGGCTGGTCTTGAATTCCTGATCCTCCTGCCTCCAGCTCCCAAGTGCTGGGACCACAGTGTATGCCATAGGACCTGGTACCTGACTACATTTCTAAAGGATTGATCACTTGTAGCTGCTCTTGGGAAAAGAAGTCACAAGGTAACAAGTTCAGAGAGAGAAATTATCTGACAGTAAGCGGACTGCAAGAGAAAGAGAGGCACTAAGTAACAATCCAGTTTGAGGTCTGAGCTCATGGGAGGTTTGAGCTGCTGGGCATGGAAATAGGAGAATTATGGGAGAAGATGGTGTGGGAGGAAACAGAGGCTAAGCACTCCTCTATTCAGTGCCCAGAGCTTGGGATATGTGCCAGAAGTCCTGAGGAAGACTACACCGACTATTCAACAGAAGGAACTGAACGTACAAATCTATCAAAATCAGTGAAAAGATGGTATCATTGTTGCTTCTGCTGCTGCTGCTACTAACCCATACCTATGTCAGAACCCTGGTCTCTACATCAGCCTTCTGAGGTAGAGAGTCACCAAGGATGTGTGTGTGAAGAGAAGTCAGGGCTGCTAGCCACACAGGGCACACTGGCTCATAAGTTTCAAATGTCAGAAACATATGGTCAAATACTTTACTAGAAAAGACATGTCATAGTTGTTCATCAGAAGGCTACTTCTAAAATGAAGAACTAATGCTTAACTTTACATATTTTTGTCTTTCAAACTAACTCCCAAACTGAAGGTTTAAAGCTAAAACCAAAATATTTAAAGTAATAATATCACATATCATGGAGATTGCCTTGAGTCTCATAGTGAGATAGGGTTTTTTTTAATCCAATCTTAATGCAAACATTAGAGAAAAGGAGGGTAAAGCCTTGTGCATTCAGCTCATGGGTTCCTGGAAATTACCACATAGGTCTGTAATTAGCACATAGTCACACAACCAGTCTGGAACATACAACAACAGAACAATTAATGAGCTGTTTCTTATGTCGGGACTCTCTCCTCTGTCTTAGGAAGAAATCCGAATCAGAATAAAAACTAAATTCTTGGGAAATAAAATTTTTCAGCCAAGGGAGAAAGTCTACCTTTTCTAAATACTAAGTACTCACAAAACCCATCCTATGATCAGTCTGTAGTTAGAGCAGACGCCTCTATACAGGAAGAAGAACAAAGCGATAGTCCAGGAAGAAAAGGAATGTGCCACCATCCCAAGGACCTGACTTCTGTCCCTGGGAAGTAGAAGACAGAAGGAAAAAACCATCAAGCCATTCTCAACAATCCGCAAGTTACCTTCTGACCCCCCTACACACAAGTGCACATACTCACACAAATAAATGGAATTATTTAAAAAGAATGTGGCTTTGGTGCCACATTCATAATCCAACCACTGTCAAAAAAGAGGCAATGGGGCCTCCAGGGCCAGAGTACAACACCCTGTCTCTCTCTTCTATTTTTTTATTTTGTAATTTTTTGTTTGTTTTGTTTTTGTTTTGTTTTTCAAGTCAGGAATTCTCTACATAGCCCTGGCTGTCCTGGAACATGTTCTATAGATGAGGCTAGTCTGAAACTCAGAGATCCACCTGCCTTTGCTTCTGGAATGGTGGGATTAAAGGTGTGTGCCTCCACAGCAGCTACCACCACCCACCGGCTGATGCTGTCTCTTCAAAGCAGTACAATGGCAACAAAAAAGAGCAAAGTTTAGCAAAGATAAAATGCCAATCCTAATTGGGAGATGTAAAATAAGCTCTCTGACAACCTCCTCAAGCAGCTAGGAGGGAAGTGGGCGGGGGGGGGGGGGGGGAGGAGCAGACAGTATGGTATGCCTTCATTTGTCCAAGATGTTTATCTCAGGCAAAAAGCAAGCCACCATTGAGAAAGCTGCTGTTTGACCTGATAGACTCTCCCAAGGGTTTTCTCGTAAGGAGAATGAATTGTGCTTTGCCTGAAGAGAACACACCAATCTCCTTTTCAGTCATGTCTTAGTGTACACTCACAAGCATACACATTTATTTCCATGGAATACAAGAAGGTGAGACCTGCCAGGGCTCCAACACAAACAGGAAGAGAAACAGCAGAAGGGGAAGGAAGCTGGCGCAGACATTGTTGAGTCAGTGTGAAGGGACAGCATCCTGCCCATGGCTCAGCCTCGTCCCTGTCACTTCCCTCTGTGTTCAGCAAGCAAGTACAGAAAGACGGAGCCACCTTCCGTCTGGCTTAGTCCAAGGTAGGGGGAAATGAATAATATATACTCCACAGTGTGTCAGACTTCAGATCTTTGTTGTTCAAGGGTGCTATCATGCTATCTATTTTGGGAGCTGGAGAGATGGCTTAGCAGTTAGGAGCACTAGATGCTCTTCCAGGATCTGGGTTCAATTCCCATCTTCCACATGGCTGCTCACAACCATCTGTAAATCCAGGTCCGAGGAATTTGGCAGCACCTACCCTATAGGCACCAGTTGCACAGACAGACATACACCCATAAATTTAAAAAGAAATGCATAATGCATTATGCCCTCTGCTGTACTGTCGGCCAAGCCCTGGGTTGGCTCTCAGTGCACCTAAATAAATAAATACATAAACAAACAAACTTCTTATTTGGTTACAATTTTCCAAAATGAGAATGATTTGTGTCTGCTTCTAGAATTCTACCACATTGATTCTCCATAAAATTAGTCTGGAGACAGAGAATATGGTTTGCTGGTTATGATGGTTAGAGTTAATTGTCAATTTAACAGAAGCTACAGTCAGCTGGGAGATATAGACTCCCAAGTATGGCTCCGATAGATTGTTTTGATTATATTAGTTGATGTGGAAACACTCATCTCGATTGTAAATGGAGCCATTCCAGGGACAGGCGGTGTAAGTGGCGAAGGAGACGCACAGCAGCATACACTCAATGCTCTCTGCTTCTTGGCTACAGAAGCCATAGGAGTGGCTGCTTTGACATCCTGTATTGTCGCTATCATCCCGAGAACAGGGCCACTTCTGCAGACAACTCTGGGAGCTCTTACAGACAGCCTGATTGACATGGTCCCAGTTTACAACTTCTAAGGAAGGCATTCTAGAACCTTCTTGCTCTGTAGTTGGCACACGTTCATCTCATTTGGCCTCTCTGAACACTCCACTGTCTAGGAAGAACACAAAGTGACCAGAACCCCAGGGCACTATACTATCCAACCCCATATGTAGAAATTTTAGTTTAGATATCAATTCTGCACTCCTTTGCTTCTGTGTTCTTCGTGTATCTAAGCATAAGCTAGATCCACTAAAGAATGAAAGAATGATTTTCCATTGTCTTTCCTATCTCCTCAGTAGGAAATGTCATATGGACTTCGGTGGGCATCTTTCTTTCCCAATAATTATGAGTTTCATATGAACAGCACAGAGAAAACAGTCAACGTTGATCCACGGCCCTTGAGTATACCACACTTCTTGGTTTGAGCCTCTTACAGCGTCATCATGGCTCTCTGAAACACGCAGACAAATACTGCTGGAGACTACACCTCACTCTATGAAGTAATGCAGTCAAGTGGAATTTCAGGCATCAGTAGAATATGGGGGTCCAACTTTCCGATAATCCATTGTTGCCTATTTGTACTGGCCAGTACAGTAATACACTGTCTCAAAAAAACAAAAACAAAAAAACACCAATCAAACAAACAAAAACTGACATAAAAAAACCCACGTAAAAAGTCAGGCAGGATTCCAAGTTCCTAAATCTTAGCACCAGGGAGGCCAAAAGAGGTGGATCACTGGGGCAAATGAGTAATCTCCAGGTACTATGAAAGATCCCTTCTCAACGGGGGAGATAACTAAGAAAGCCGGCTAATGTTGACCTTGGAGCTGTGCACACACACATGTCCATGCACTTGCACACACACACACCAAACCAAACAAAATATTCCGGTAAAGGCTGTTCTGAACCTTTCCTAATTTCTGTGGAAATGACAAATTTAGGTTTGTACCCAGACAAATGACCAGAATCAGACAAGTTACAGAATCTTCAATAATTCCCTGAAGAGCTGTAAAGGTGACAACACATTCACTCATTTTCTTCCTCAGAAAATCACTAGCCTGGGCATGGAAAAAAACCAGATCCAATACCTCCGCTTTCTTAAACCAGCCTTGCTGGCATCCTGGCAGGCCAGTCTGGAAACCATGATTAATCCCTAAGTAAACAGAAAAATAGACTCTGGAGCCTAGAGGAGACAACCCTGAGCCAGCCTCTGGAGACTGTACTGAGTCGACTGAGCTAGCTCTCCTTCAGGAGCAGGCTCACTCACCAGGTGACTTCCAGGCAACAGAAGGGCCTTCTGCAGGGACAGGGAGCCTGATGAGGCAGGAACCGAGGCATCGGTGTAAGGGACTGAACGTAAACTGGTGTAAATCAGGCATATACAGGGATGGATCACCAGGGCCACACGGTTCAAAAAGTGTTCAAAACACTGACCAAAGTGTTTGGTTTTGGACCCTGGGGCAAAAAGTGTTTGGTTTTGGACCCTGGGGCAAGGTACTGAGGCGCATTATTTTACACACGGAAGTACGCCTGGCTCCAGGTTCTTCCAGCGTCCCTCAGTTCCTACCTGGCATACCCTGTCCCCAACCCTGAACTTTCAAGCCCAGGGTCTGGGCTGCCATTCCTCCAAAGGCTCCTCTCTATAGAATCCAGGCATTTTGCGCCCTCCCTTCCTTCCTCCTCCTCCCCCTCCCCTTCACTCTCCCCCTCCTCCTCCTCTTCTCCTTGTTCTCCTCTGTGCGCGCCCTTTCAGCAGTAGAGAACTAACCTATCACATAACTCCATATCCTGCCCAGTTTCTCTCGTGAAAAGGAATGTACCTAGATGTCTCTCCATTGTCAACAGTTTCCGTCTAGTCCAACCTACCGGCCATTTTACTGTTGCGTGACTGTGGTTGTTGCTGCTGTTGAACATGGCCCTGATTCCTTCCCGAACCACCTCACTCTACACACTTCCCCAAAATACTACAGATTCAAGCCTCAGATGAAATTACCTTGTATGGAAGATTCAAGATGATGAAAAGATTCACGTGAACACATCAAAACCAATCGCAAAGATCAACCCAAATGTTCTCGTTCTTTTTTGCAAGGGGGATCTCAGAGGGAGTTCTTTAAACCCATGCATGATCCTCCTGCCTTAGCCCCCTGAGTGTTGGGACCAGCAAATCCTGTTCTTGAAAGACTTTTAACCACTTGCTCCTGTTAGTTTCTTTGTTGATCTTGAGGGTCTGGCTTCTTGCTGTACCTGCGTCTTTTCCTGTGTGCTCTTACCCCGCTCCGCTTTCTTCCATTAATCCCTTCCCTTCTCCCAAATTTAGCTCATTTTTCTATGAACATGTAGCTTCGACTTTTCGTCTACTGAGAGTGTAACATCACCTTGAGGTCTTAATTTTTTTTTTCTTAAAGAAAGACAATCTTGCTTTTGTTTGGTCATTTGAATATGTGTATGTTTAAAACGGGGTCTCTAGTAGCCCAGACTGCCCTCACATTCACATGTAAGTGAAGGTGAGCTTGAACTCCTGACCCTCCATCAACCTCCACCTATCAGTGCTGGCCTGTGACACCATCCTCAGCCACGGTATTTGGTATTATGTTCTTTCTCTCCTATTTAGTCCATTACTCCTAGTGGTATGTTGGGCGCTTTGTTTTTCTCCAGGCTAATAAGCACAGTTCAAAACATGCAGTAAATTCTTAGCAAATACCTACTAAGTTGAGTGAGATAGGTCACAGAGTCTCTGAACTACAGCATAATAACAGTAGCCATTCCTTACTCATTTAACTTTTCATGGTTGCAATGACCAGTAAATATTAGAAAAAAAATTCTAGGAATAACAATTGAGTTTTAAATTGCCTACCATTCTGATGAAGTTTCAGCTGTCCCTGCCTGGGACACGAATTCCTTATTTTCCTAGATACCCACCCTGTATGTAACAACACCACCTTTATATGCCCAGCCACACCTGGCTACGGAGGTCAATTTTAACCATCTTTAAAAAAATATATATGCATTAGTATGAGGGTGTCAGATCCCCGAGAACTGAGACAGTTGTGATCTGTGCTATGTGGGTGCTGGGAATTGAACCCTGGTACTCTGAAAGAGCAGCCAGGACTTAACCACTGAGCCATCTTTTTTTCCTGGATTTTTTTGAGACGGTTTCTCTGTGTAGCCCTGATTGTCCTGGAACTCACTTTATAGACTAGGCTGGCCTTGAACCCAGAAATCCACCTGCTTCTGCCTCCCAAGTGCTGGGATTAAAGGCGTGCACCACCACTGCCAGGCTTGAATATCAATTTTAAAGCATAAATAGATTAGTAGCTCTCAAAAGAGGACTAGCAGCAGCATTGCCTGGGAATTGGTTAATAATTCAGAATCTTTTACTCTAGATTTTTCCAAATGAGAAACTCAGCAGAGGCCCAGCAAGTCATGTTTTATAGAATCTTGAAATGATTCTGATGGATGCTAAATTAGAGGACATCTTAATCCCTGGAACCTATAAATACTTTTTTTAAGAGAAAAAAATAATAAAGGACCTCTGCAGATGGGATTAAAGTCTAGAGACAGTAGTTGCCCTTGGTCACCTGGGTGGGTCACTAAGTGGCTGAGCTGTTTTGAATGTAGTGGTCTCAGTGTTGCAATGTGTGTGTGTGAAGTAACAGATTTTCCCACGAGTGGACCTACATCACATGAATAGCGATGCTGCCGATTCTGCTATGCAAAGAAAGACTTCAAGATGTAATCTTAAAGTGAAAAGGATCAAGAAGGAAAAGAAGAGAAAATGTATGTTCCAGTTGCTAGGATTCATGGAGGAAAAAGCTATCTGTCCACTGAAGTCTGAAGGGGAAGGTGTAATTTGACATTCCCACCTCAAGCTGTAAAATGTTATAAATGTTTAGTTAAGATGAAAAGAGGCATTAAACCATAGGGTCAGTACTGCCTGCAGCTTCAGACATCCACTGGGGGTCTTGGAATAAATTCTCCCACAGGGAAGAGAGGCCTAGTGGGCACCTCCGGGGATGATTCTGGTGTTTTAGGGCAAAGAGTTTAGCAGAGACACAGTCATAGCAGAAGCAGGGATGGTTTGGTAGAAGAGACACTTCAAGGAAGGAAGTGGGGAACAAAGACATTTTAGATCATCTGCTCTACAACACAGAGAGTTGAGTTTTTTGTTTTAGGGTGCCCCCTCCCCCGTTCATGCATCTGTGTGTGTGGCATGTGGGCATATGTGTATGCGTGTTTGCATGCTTGTTGGCACACATGTGTACAGGTGCAGCTGCACACATGCATGGGTGTGGCACAGGCTTGACGTTGGGAACCTTCCTCCTTCATTCTTCTACTGTATTCTTTGAGGCAAGCTTTCTCAGTGAAGCCTAGAGTGCATCAATACGGCTAGTCTTGCCAGCCAGCTTGCTCTGAGATGTCCTGTCTGTCTTCCAAGGGTAGCCAGAATTACAGGCTGGTTGCCACACCTACCTAGCATCTAGGTACGTTCTAGGGATCGAAACTCCAGTCATGTTGCTCGTGTGGCAAGTACTTTAAGCACTGAGCCGTCTCCCCCGGACATCGCTTTTGAGGTGGTCACTTGCATGGCATGGATGCTTTTGTCTCCGTGTGCTTTTCTGAACATGCATGTATCTGGTATGTGTAATACGACATACAACTTCCTGTCTTGCATGTCTCGTTAGCATCTTGAATCTTTACCCAGGGGTGTGCATTTTAATATTTTAATGAGCCACGGATCACGATCTTCAGACACTCGGGAGCTCCTGCACCTGAGCCAGTCAGCCTAGTTGGAGATTTCCCAGCCTCCCACTTCTGCAGCTGGTTTCTTTTATATGCTAATTTTGAAGCTTTGGCGCAAACCGAGGCTCAAAACCTCACTCAGAATCCTGTTCCCCTGCCTCACCCCAGCCATCCTTATTACCTCTGAGGCCAGCCAAAGAAGCCCAGGTCCCTGCACGCAGCGCTGTGCAACAATTGTGAGTAGCTCCTCAGTCCTTAACGCCCTTCACCTTGAGTCAGTCACTTAACGCCCTTCACCTTGAGTCAGTCACTTAACGCCCTTCACCTTGAGTCGGTCACTTAACGTCTCCTGGCACCTTTCTTCTTATCCGTAATACAATATTTTAAAAAAAAAATTTTTTTCTTTGCTCATATAGTAGTTACAAATGCATCTGAGACACACTACATCTAAGACAAATAACGCATTTGGATGCTCCAGAAAGTTCCAGAGCTCTATTATTTTATCAAATACCATATGTTATATACATAAATTCTTTCCATATTTCTTACGAAGCCTTTTCTCATGAATAAAAGCCACTTTCGTCTCCCCAAACCATTTTATTTGTCTGTACTTGCAGCTCGACTTTAGCTTGCTAACTGAAGCAAATGTGTTCTCTAAGCAAAATCCCTCCTGTTTTGCTTTTCTTTGTCGACGTGAGCTTGTCAAAAGCCTTTGCTTCCTTTCCTGTGCACTGCTTATCATATGAAAATCAAGGTAACTAAAGGTCCTCTCCGTGCCAGCCTCCTGAAAGGATTCCACTTCACATCGGTGGGAAGTTGTACCAAACTACAACAAAAGCATTTTAGATATGGCAAGCTTGCATAAAGGAACCACCACTTTCAGTTTCTTGAAACAACAGCAAGTATAAGAATCCAACATTCCGGGCAGTGGTGGCGAAAGCCTTTAATCCCAGCACTTGGGAGGCAGAGGCAGAGGCAGAGGCAGGTGGATTTCTGAGTTCGAGGCCAGCCTGGTCTACAGAGTGAGTTCCAGGACAGCCAGGGATACACAGAGAAACCCTGTCTCAAAAAAAAAAAAAAAAAAAA
>JADRCD010155397.1:0-10813 GCA_019843815.1 Montemys delectorum | reverse complement strand
AAAGTGTGCCCCAGGTTAAAGGTGTGTGCCACCACACCTTTAACCCCGGATGACCTTGAACTCATAGAGCTTTCTATGTTAATCCTGTGGGATTCGTAGCCACTATTCCTCAAGGTCTCCATGCCAAGATTCAAGTCAGAAACTTGTATCTCTCAGCCTCCAGATTAGGGCCACAGGTGAGCCTTCTAATTCTGGATTGTAATTCATTTCAGACGTAGTCAAGTTGACAACCAGGAATAGCCACTACAATATTATACATTATATGTATAATAAAACTGTGTTTATGACATATGTAAAGTGTTTGCAATATCATGCCTCATTAGTCCAACATATGTGCCATTCTCCAAACAATCAAGAATACTTTGTTTCAAATATTTGAACTGGACAGGATGAAGTTGGTGTATATTTGCTTAATTTGTAGACTGACAGCTCAAATTCAGAAGGTTTACTAAAACACTTACCAGAACTCTAGGTCAACATTTGAATATTATCTTCTCATAATAATGTATGCTTATGAGGAAAAGAAAGCTATTGACACCTAAAATGAATACACAGAGAATACTAATTTCTTCAAACTCTAAAAGCCTAAGAAGTATTTCCGTCATTCTCCTAGAAGCAGAGTAATAATGCTTTGCTGACTAACATGCTGTATAATTTAAAGCTTGTTAGTGTATGTTTGCCAAACTGGAACAAGTGCACAATAACTGAGTCCTTATGCAACAGTTTTAAAGAAACAAACACACTTTTAGGGCCTCAGTCATTAGAAGTGATTGCCACACAAGCTTGTCCACTTGAATTAGGTCCTCAGAACCACATAAAGATGGATCAGGAGCAGGTGACTTAAAGTTGTTCTCTGAACTCCACATTTGTGAAGTGACACACACATGCATGCACACACACACATTATCATTATCATTATTATTATTATTATTATTATTATTATTATTATTAACAATAATACTTTTTCTTGTACCTGAAAACATTCTAAGATCACATGCATTTATCAGCTAACCTCCTTATGAATATGTAATTTTAACTATGAAGACCATCATACATGATAACAGAGGTAACCAAGTTGGGAAACTGACATTCATTTATTCTTACCATCCCCAGCCTTCTTGTCTCAGTCACATAGGCTGGGTTAGTGATACTTAAACTGAAGTAAACTCATATAAATAAGCTTCAGAATACTGACATATATTAAAAATTTAGTAGCTCCCTATTACCTACAGAATTAACTTTAAACTTTGATTTGATACCAAGAGTTCACTTAGAAGCTGTGAAATTGTCGGTAAGTTTCTTAATATTCATGTGTTTCATTTATCCATCAGTAGCAAACTGGAAATAGTAGTAATAGCTACTATTACTACTTAATGAAAGGGATAGATGGACTGATATATGCAAAGACATGGAACAGTATCCAATATTCCCTAAGTCCCGCGAGTAAGTGTTAGCGACTCACCAGCTCCTTCTATAATAGACTCAACAGAGATGTGACACTTAACATTCCCCTGCTTCCATCTCAAAAAATCCAAACCAATAATATTGGCTAAGTAATTCTTTTGAAATTATCTTCTGTTTTCTTACCTTAGAGCTTTTTTTACATTGAATGGAAAATATTTGCTGAGAGCTATTCCATGCCATGGATTGTGACAAATGGTGCACAGATCACCTTCTTTAAGGATCATAAGATATTCAGACGGCAGCTACCATTGCCTTTGTGTTTTTCAGAGTAAGGTAACTAACTAATGCTTGAGAAGTATAAGAAAGTTTACTAGAATTACAATGGTTAATAAATCCAGAAGTAACACAGTGAAGTCCAGGCATAAGTATGGCTCTGGACACTCCCTGCAACCTACTGTAACACTCTAGCTATGATTCTACCCATTGGCTTTTCAGCTTCTGCAACAGGGTTCATTCTATGAATTCACCTGAGCTCCAAAGAACTCTCAGATCCTAATCTATCCTTAGAAAAACCCCTATACCTGGTTCTCCCAGCTCTTGGAGTTCTTAAATAATGAATTCTCAGACCAAAGTATGATCTACTGGAAATACTTTAATCAATTAATCTTTTAATATCCTGGAATATAGACTATTTTTTCTTAATTATGAAAGGTTTGACTTTATCTTATACCAAGCTGGTTGTATCTCCCATTATATCTTCTGATACTTTTAAAGGTCAGGTGCCAAAATCATGTTTCTTTTATGCCCTACCTAGTACTGGCAACAAAGCAGGTATTTAATTTTAAAGTCATTTTTGCTTTAGCCCTCCATAACAATAAATAGGTCAAGGTGACTTAACAGCTGGTCAGCAGACATAATAAAATTAAGGTTTTATTTTTCTATGTTTCCTTGATTGTTCAATTATTACTTAAGTTATTTCTGTATTTCTCTTCTTTGGATACTAGCATTTCCTTTAGATTCTGTGGTACCATATTTTGAAAAAAAAGGTTCCTTATATCCTCACCTTTGGAAATAGATTTAAAAGAAATAAAGTAGAGTCTTGTTGTACAAAAGGGATATATTTGAAAAACATGCCACAATTTCATTTTTAAGAAGAAAAAAGACACAGATGAGGAATGACAAATCTTTAGTGAAATTCAAACAGAAATAAATTAGACTGAACTACCACAACTGCACTGGAGTGTGTGGGATAATCAGAAGTAAGAGCTAGCTCAGGTGTTGTTTACTCTTTCTATCTAAATTGAATGTCCTTAGGCTAAAGACAAAAAAACAAATTCAGCAAACGGTATGTGCTAGTTGGTAAGCTTCTTCCATAGCATCATTGGTTAGTAGTGCAGAAAACAATGTCTGTGTCTTGGAGAACTGAGCGAGTAAGCTAATATATGCTGGATAATGGGGTCCGGGGTTCTCAATGTTAGAAAAGTGAGCTATAAATATGGAGAAAGTGAAAGTAGAATGGAATCTGAAAGATTGTATTGAATGGGAAGTAAAGATATGAATAAAATTTTATGCTTTCTAACGTTTGTCCCTGATTATCAAACCATATATGAAATAAAAACTGAATTTATGTATTTATGTGTATGTATGTGCACTTAGCAGTAACAAGAGGCACATTCAGAGCTGAAATCTTGTTTGTTTGTTTTTTTCAACTACATTTCCACTGAAAATGCATGCTTGGAAAATAGCTGATTCCATGCTATAATAGGGAAAACACAGGAGGTACTGAGAATAAATTTCATATTTTAGCAAAGAAAGACTTATCTAAAAATGGTAGCATGTCAAAAAGCCATGGAGACTACCTTATGGGGGCTGTCATGGGACAGACAGTTAAGAAGTTGAGAATCAAAAATCTATAATGACATTAAAGCACTGAATAAGAAAGTGATGAAAGGAAGAGGAGGAGCCAAGACAGAGAAAGATAGCAGAAAATCAGAAACCAAGAAAGGGAAGAGGACAGAAAGGAAAGAACAAAACTGAGCACGGGGTCCCCAACGGAGGAGTTAGAGAAAAGATTGAAGGAGCTAAAGGGGTTTGCAACTCCATAGTAAGAACAATAATATTAACCAACCAGATGCCCCAGAGTTCCCACCAACCAAAGAGTACACATGGAGGGACCCATGGCCCCAGCCACATATGTAGCAGAGGATGGCCTTAGGGATATCAATGGTCCTATGAAGGCTTGATGCCAGGGGAATACCAGGGCAGGAGGATGGGAGTGGGTGGGTGGGAAACACCCTCCAAGAAACAGGGGGGAGGGGGGAGGGGATAGGGGGTTTGGGTGGGGGATTGGGAAAGGGAATAACATTTGAAATGTAAATAAAGAAAATATCCAATAAAAAAATAGTGAAGGGAAAAGCATGAAGTTAAGGAAAGGAGAGAGAGAAGGGGACTGGGGAGAGGAGATAATCTGCCTTTACTGTGGAAATCCAACAGAAATTTCAAAGAAATTAGGAGATTTTTTTTTTCAGTTATAAGGATGCCAGCACTAAGCTACAACCCCAAACTGTGACCCTCCTTCAGCCAAGAGCAGGCTGTCTCAGACCTTAGCTTGCCACAAACAGCCACGCCTTTCTCCAAGTTCCTGCTACACTGGAACTCCCACCTCCAGAGACAGAAGATGAAGATGCTGATTGGGCCAAGGGATGTTGGTGGACTGAGGGCGGGGTTTTGCCTGCCTACTTGTTACACAGTTAAATACACATGGCAGACTGAAAGCACCCCATTTTATTCCCTTATTTTATTCCCTCTCGCCGTCCCCTTTTTCTCTTTAGGCTGCTATTTCTCTTCCAGAAAACCCGTTCATATGTGGCTGCAGGTAGGTACACCAAACCATGGGATTTTGAGAGAAGTTATCAGTCTACAATCCAGCCTTGTGATCTTCCCAATCCCCATATCCAGAGTGCTGGGATTACAGATGGGCATTACCACTTAAGGCTGGGATGGTGAGAGATTAAATAATTATTTACAAAATACTTTTTAGCCTGTTTACTATTATAAGGTTGCATTCTTGGTATAGATTTATTTACAGATTCCAAATGTAAAGTAGCAACCATGATTCCTAATGTTAACTATTAACTTTGGGTGCTAGTGATGTGCTCATATAGGTTTCCCACCTGTGGTGGGAGATATTAGTAGTGAGAAAATACATGAAGACATATGAGAAGAGCATATATATATATGTGTGTGTGTGTGTGTGTGTGTGTGTGTGTGTATGGGAAATATATATATATACATTTATATATATATATATATACTCCCATATGTATGTATATATATATACATATATATATGTATGTGTGTATATATATGTATATATATATATGGGAAATTTGTGTACATTTGTCAATGGTGCTGTGAAAGTCAAAGTTGTCTAACAGTAATGATGTTTATCACATGGCATGTACCACAATAAGTGGCTCAGGAGAATCATCAATGAGTGACAAAACTATTACAAGAAGTCCTGTATGTATCTGCTTTCCGTAGACACAACTCACATAGCATATAATTGACCCATTTAAAGTATATAATTTAGTGGGTTTTAGTGTATCAACAAGGTTATGCAATAATTGCCATTAATTCTAGAAAAATTTTTATTACCCCCAAAGGAAACCTTGTACTCATTAAGCATTTGTTTCCCATCTGCCTCTCTCTACCCCATAGCAATCATCAATCTACTTTCTGTCATGGTAACTTTGCCTAATGTGAACATTTCATAGAAATGGAATTATACATATTGTGGGGTCTTGTGACTAACTTCTTTTACTTCCGGTATTTTTTCAAATTTGTTCCGGTTGTAATACATAATATCACATAGTTCTTTTCAGCAAGTGAATCGTTTATTGGATGGCAAAGTCACAAAGAGGCTGATAGACATTTGTTGTCACTTTTCATTAGTTCTTCTGTGAACACTCATGTCCAAGTCCTGGTGTGAGCAAGTCCTTTATTACAGTTCTGATTTGCTTTCCTAGATGACTGATGGTGTTGATATGGTTTTGGCCATTTGTATATCTAAATATTTTTCAGTAGGTTTGTAGGTGAAGTTTTGATGAGGATGAAGATAATAGCCTCAACTATTCATAACAAGATACTTAATAATTACAGAAAGGATTATACTGAGTTTAAGAAGAAATTTGTTTATTGATTGATATATGGATGGGCAGATGGATTATTATGTGTGTATGCATGTACCCCATATTGTATGGATGAAAGTCACAAGAAACCTATGGGTTTGGTTCTCTCCTTCCACAATGTGGGTCCTGGGGATTGAATTCTTGTTATCAGGTTCAGCAGCAGGTGTTTTTACCCTCTGAGCCACCTCAGTGGCCTGAAAAATACTGACTTCATATAAGATAAAACTGGTACATACTACTTTAATTAAGTGATCATAATTCGCATCACAAGTAACAGGACAATCAATACTATGTATATCCTGACACAGTATAATAAGAAGAACACAAGTTCACTTTCCTGCCAAAAGAACAGAATGTGAAGATAATCTCAAGAAACATTAGACAAGCCCAAACTGAAGGACATTTTGCAAGATAAACTGGCTTCTTATGTTCCAAAATAACAAGGCCACAAAATATCAAAACAGACTGAAGAGCTGTTCTAAATTAGATATTTATAAGCAAATGGTTGAACAACCCCTTATTTTTTACTAGAAAAATTAGATTTCACTAGAACAATTACCAAAATTATTAATTAATTAAATCATTTAATTAATTAAAACATATTTAAATAAAGCCTTCAGTTTCAATTTTAGCTTTCTAATCTTGATAGACATATTGTACTTAAAAAAAATTTTGTGTTCTTAGGAAATATTCATTGAACTGTTGTGAAGTAAAGCAATAGCATGTCTACAGCTCCTTATCAGACAATTCAGGAAAAACATGAGTGAATGCACATATGCATGCATGCATACATTTTTGAGATAGATTTAGAAAGCAATGTGGTAACATTAACATTTAAGGAAGATGGGTAAGGAGTATATGGAGATTCTTTGCATAATTCTTATAAGTTTTCTAAGGGACAACATAAAAATAAAAAGAAGATAAGCTTTAATAATAAGATACAGTTGTTCTTTCTTGGTATTTACATTATATTGAACACCAACCCTTTAATCAGAGATTCTTGCTTCTTTCTTTAATGAAGTGATTAATTGCAAGTAGGTTTTATTTGTAATCTTTGTCACTTCTACAAGTGTATTTTAAGTAAGTCATTATTTTAACAATAGAAAAATGATAGACTTTTAAAACTCTTCCATATTGTATTTTTATTTGAATTTTTTAAATTTGGGGATTTTTTTTTTACCAAAGTAGATCTTTTACCAAAGAAGGTTCCAGTTCCAAGGATAATTCCCTTGCAAGCATTGCAAAGCTAAGCTTGAAGGATTCACTGGCTTATCACCAATTGCAACCATCTGGCAAGTGGGAAGCACTAGGCTCAAAACCTCTAGTTGTGAATGGAAAAGTAAATCCAGGCAGGTCTAGCACTTCTCTGAGACATAACTAAAGTGTTACCGTGTAACTTTCTTAGGAAAGCACCTTGATTTTCAATCAACAGAGAAGCATGTGCTCAATTTGCAAGCACAGAGTGACTTGATAATGGGAACGCTTGCAGTAACCCAGCACTGCACTGCTAAAACTTCAAACCCAAACACTGTCTGTGAACTAAAGGTCATCTTCTTGAACCCAAAGAGAATGAGTTTCGTGAGGATACAGGAAAGATGCTGCCCTGCCTTCCCTTTCACTCCTAGTATTCCAGGCTGAATTCTGACACCATGCACTGTCACAGTTGTTTCCTGTTAAAGACTCTTCATGTTTTATATTGTGTCTTTGGCCACTTGGCAGACTGACTGCTGTGAAGCTTGGGTGGAAGTTAAGTGACAAGGTTTCCAGGCTTACTTTCAAATATCAACCCATTTTAACCAGTATTTACATATTGTATTGCAGTGATTTCTCTTTCATTTTATTTAGTCTAGTTTTCACTAGAACACCAGAAGATTATTTGTATAACATTGTATTTAACAGAACAAACTTAGAATGGCATATACATGAGGCCATAAGTGATTAATAGTATCATTTAAATATATTGCTTTTGAGTGTAGCAAATAATGATGATAACTTTATTTTTCAAAACATATATAACAGTGATGTGCATGCTGCTGATAAAAGCATATTACTTACTAAATTAAGTAATGTTTGGCCTTACAATGAACTCAGAGAAAAATATGCATATGCAGCTCAGGTAAGATTTAGCTGCTTATTGGTGCAGGCACACACTCCAGTCTTATTCACAGATAAGATATGTTAAAGACAACTGGAAACTGATATGGACACTTTATTCAGCCATCTCAGCCATTAATCATAGACATATTTAGATTTTCAGTTCAGCATATAGAAAATGGCTACAATGCTTAATTGTCACAAACAAACATTTTAATTCAAACTACTGTTTGATTTTATCTGTAGCTAGATCACTGCAAGGGTGTTTGCATTCCCAATCTTCTGCACAATTTTTATGAAGCATCAGAATATTTTCCATTGCTCCCAGACAAGGTTAAAGTGGACAAGATTTAAGCCTGTTATGAAAATCTGCAAGAAGGGTTTAAGAGCAAGGCCAGAGTTAGACATAACTGAGCAATCTAGGTCAAGGTCCGATCTTACCACCCACCTAGGCTTCCATGTCTCCTGGAAGATTCTCTGTCAAGTGGTAAATTTCTTGCCTGGAGAGACAAGCTCCCCCTTCTGGATGGACGTGGATTTAGGCTTTTTCTTTTTTTTCAGCATGGAATTATTAGTGGAGTTCCAATAACTTCAGGCTATTATGTAGAATAGTCTGATAGCCAAAGGGAGGGGCACAAGTGTCTCTCTTTCAGGTTGTTGTACTCAATGTACTTTGCAATGTCTTCTTGTTCTCCTAAGGAGAACATATCTATAGGTAAAAAATTAATTACAGTAATACAAAACAAGAAGTTGAAACAGATTGAAGATCTTTAAAGAGTTAATATGGATCCAGTTATACTAGGAAAATTTACTGGGCAGATGCTATGAGCCTGATACTTCCTAAAGCTCTTGGAGTATGAAATGCCATATGTTCCTTGTCCTCAAGAACCTTAATGTTTCCAGGCAATGGAGAGAAACATGAAAGCACAGAACATTTGGTTCAAGATGGATTTGTATCACAAAATGGTAAGGGATGACCCTAAAATACACTCCTCAAACAGGTAAGCCAGGAGAAAAAGATGATTACAGAGAAGGAAGATGCTGTGGATCTATAAAAAGAAATGGGGGAAGGCAATATTAAAATTGACAGCCTAAGAAATAAAGCAGAGACATAAGATAACAATCCCTCATAAACAGGTAAACTTCAGGAACCCAAGATTTCAGCTTTGCAAAACCTAGAGCTCAAGAAAGATAATATATGAAAGAGTATATCCTATTACAGATATTTGGAATTTTCTGACTGTGTCAGTTCACAAAAAATTAAAGGCTATGAGCTCAATTAAGTGTAACACATGAACAACTAAAATGAGTAAGATAATGTGCCAACTCAGGACTCAGAGAAAGAATTTGAGGCTTTTGTTGAAGCATCAATCCTTTTGCTGGATAATTCCAAAAATCACAGCCAAAGCGCTGCAGCTTATCAACAGATGGAAGGACACTGGCCAACGATGCAGTTAGAATTCTAATGAAAGCACACACATAGCCTCAGAGGAGAAACATAGGTGGTACCTGATGCACGTGGGACATGGTGCTTAGATGGAAAAGGCTTTTGAAGGAAAATACAATAACACCTTTGAGTGTGCTTACCAGAAAGCACCCATGGAATTAGAAGGAGAAGGCAGGGCTCCCAGACTGCTGAGAATGCAGTGTCTTTGGCAAAAGGGAATATACAGCAAAACAACCCAAACATGGGATAGTATCCTTGAGATGGCAATTTGTTGTGAGCAACTGAATTTTAAATAGGCAGCAAATTGGCAGATATAATGAACACGGGTCTTGCTTCCTTTTTCCTTTTCTTCTTGCTTTATTTGTTAATGGTATTGCTAATCACCCTTCATCAGTCCAGGATGGCAGAGAGTTGAAAGCCTGGTACATTCAGTGGTTTACAGAATAAACCTGAGCAAATAACAACATAACATGGTTTATGAAACCAGAGGGTTTATACTTTATAAATATATTCCAGTTTTTCTGATTCTTTACACGTACATTATTACTGAAGACTGGATGATAGTTTTTAGCTATTGCCTGGTTGACTACACACACACACACACACACACACACACACACACACACACGCACGCACAGTTCTCCAAGGTAATGACAATATTGATTCTGAAGAGAGACTTTTCTTTTTACACAAGTAAAAGAGCCATAAAAGTGGTCTAATAGAGCAGGTCTAGAAGCATCATATTAATACTTCTGCTTTTTTCATCACTAACAATTGTCCAAATCCACACACAATTCCTACTTTTTAATAGATTGAGAAGTTTGTATTGATATTAGAAAGCATATGATACATTAGAGATATTCAAGACAGTGAGTGTTCTGTGCAATTTTATTGTAAATTAAGTTGTACATTTTCTCTTTAATAAAAAAGTAATAACCTCTGACTAAACCACATTAGATAAAGCAAGAAAATAGAAGCTTACATGTGAAAACATCTCAATTAAGTAGAGAATTCAAAAGTAGAGCAATTCAAACGCAAAAATATGAAAATAATTTTATCATGAAGCATGGATTAGTTTCACATACCTATAAATTCGTATTCACTTCACTAAACCAAGGGAATTGTGGAAAATGATTTTGTCTTTGGGGGATAGCTACCTCTTTCAGTTAAATGTAATATTCAAAATGTGCCTAATTCTTATAATCCAAATGTGTGACACTGCATGGGTTTCCATGACTACTGCTCTAAAAACCATATTAATTATTCAAGAGGTCCCTGCCATTCTCCCTGTGTGCCCTAAGGAATGATGGGAAAGGCAGCATGCCATTATAAAGGGAATTGCTGTTAAACAGATTGCATGACTAAATCTAAATAGGAAACTTAGCCTCTTTGAGTACTGAACTTCATCATGGATAGCATTAAGCTGTATTATTTAACCTCATGAGAACCAAAATGAAATAAGGAGATGCAAGAATTTTGCTTACATTTAATATCACAAGTTTGTTAAGTAAGTATAGTTGCACAGTCTATTCATTTTTCTTAGAGGATTTCATTTAATCAAATTGGCTTCCTTACATATAAACCTGCTCATTCCAAGACACTGTTGCCCCAAGGCAACCAC
This sequence comes from Montemys delectorum, assembly GCA_019843815.1. Lineage (NCBI taxonomy): Eukaryota > Metazoa > Chordata > Mammalia > Rodentia > Muridae > Montemys > Montemys delectorum. The sequence goes on along the minus strand of JADRCD010155397.1, from coordinate 57 downwards.
TGTAAACTAGATAATCAAGTTATTAAGACAAATTGCGAATATGCATCCAGATGTCAT
>JADRCD010155396.1:0-17675 GCA_019843815.1 Montemys delectorum | reverse complement strand
CTTTCTTTCTTTCTTTCTTTCTTTCTTTCTTTCTTTCTTTCTTTCTTTCTTATTAGATATTTTCTTTATTTACATGTAAATTTCTCCTTTCCCAGGTTCCCCTCCAAAAAACAAACAAACAAACAAAAACAACAAGAACAAACCCCTGTTGCCTCCCCCCTCCCCATGCCTGCCACCCCACCCTCTCCCACTTATTGGCCCTGGCATTCCCCTACACTGGGGCACAAAACCTTCACAAGGCTGAGGTCCTTTCCTCCTATAGATGATCGAATTTGCAATCCTCTACTATACACATGCTGCCAGAACATTGTTCCCCTTTCTAAGAAGGAATTACATTAATTACATTAATATATTTTTTCCTTGTATGTGTTCGCAAGATGCTAAGATACAGACGCACATATGTTAATTCTGTAGAAAACATAGTATTTTGCTACTCTGATTATGAGAAGCCTTCATTTATCAATGAAAAGGAAAAGAGTTTGATGGGGAGGATGCTGCAATTTCTTATTAAGTAATCATTCTACCAGGATCTTTGCACACATTGACTAATTCATATAAACACCAAGGAAGTGTCCACAGACTCCCCATCTGAAGCTGGCTTATGGTGAGGAGTTTGAGTAAAATGTCAGATTCTTTAGGCTTCTGCAGCCCACGGACTAAACATGATGCTGTCAATGATGAATATTTAACACAGAAATTCAGTGCATGTGTTTTATATGAGCATAACTGTGACTATTCAGTTTGAGAAGCATGAAGTTGTTCCTCTATGTGCATTAAGATACATATACATCTTAGATGAATAACATCTCTATCGTATATAATACAATATAGTATAGTATAGCGTAATATGTTTTGCTATATACCGTATTTGGCATCTGAACACCATACAGAGACTATGGTTCTTTGCCTATTGTAAATAATTTAGGCAGTAGGAAATGAAACACTGCAGAAGTTGGTTGTCGTACTCATGGTTGGGGTGAAATATGCTTTACAGGCTCATATGTCATAAGACTACTTAGTCTCCATCCAGTGTTGCCTTACACAGCGAGCTTTACATTCCTTTATTCATTTTGGAGGACGGGAGTGACTGCCTCAGTGAGGTAGGTCACTAAAAGTGAGAATTTGCGCCTTAGATCCACAAAGCTCTGATACATGCTCATGGCCACATGCCTTTTATACTACCTATTACCTGGGCCAGTAAAACCTTCTCTTCCTTGAGTTGCTCACATTCAATATCTGCCCCCAATCCACTGAAGACTTGTGACACAATTGTCATGTGCTGTCTGTGTAAGGATGGGTACGAGAAAGCCAAGAAGAATGACCACAAATTAAAACTTTTCAAGTTTCTAACACTGAGTATTGTTTGCCCTCTAAACATAATCCAGATGTTTCTGATAAAAATACAGGATTAAAGGAAAGACTATCCGGAGACTGTCCCACCTAGGAGTACATCTCATCGGTAGACATCTGATGCCAGGAAGCACTTGAGGATAGGGGCCTGGTATAACTGCCCCTTGAGATTCTCTGCCAGAGCCTGACGTATACAGATGTCGATGCTGGCAGCCAACCATTGGACTGAGCATGGGGAACACAAGGAGGAGTTAGGTGAAGGAGTGAAGGAGGTGAAGGGGTTTGCAACCCCATAGGAAGAACAACAATATCAATCAACCAACCTCGCCAAGCCCAGAGCTTCTAGTGATTAAACCACCAACCAAAGAGTACACATAGAAGGATCCATGGCTCCAGCAGCATATGTAGCAGAGGATGGCCTTCTCTGGCATAATGGGAGGGGAGGTCTTCGGTCCTGTGGAGGCTCGATGCCCCAGCATGGGGGAGTACTAGGGTGGTGAGGTGGGAGTGAGAGGGTAGGTGGGAGAGTACCCTCATTGAAGCAGGGAGTGTGTGTGTGGATGAGATAAGGTGTTTGCAGAGGGGAAACCCAGAAGGGGAATAATATTTGAAATGTAAATAAATAAAATAATCAATAAAAAATTAGAGAAAGCCAAAAAAAAAAAATACAGTGTTAATGGTGTTGGGGCATTGGTTCTGTCCATAAAACATCTACCATAAAGCATAAAAACTTGGGTTCAGATCCTTGATACTCATGTAAAAATCCAGGTATGTCCATGCTTGAAGCCCCAGCACTGAGGAGACAGACACAGAGAGCCGAGAGACAGAGAGTGACAGAAAGAGACTGTGTTTCTAAGTCTTTTTGTCCACAATTTTCAATTCTGAAACTTTCTAAGCCATATAAAGTTCTTTAAATAAATTAATTTCTTTTACATTTTTCTATGCGGTCTTTATTATGGAAGTTCCAGGCATGAAGCTTTAAAGAGTAAAGAGAAAAATTATTACTTATTCTCCTCTGCACGTGTATACATAACAAATTATGCATGTGTGTGTGTGTGTGTGTGTGTGTGTGTTTATGTGCACTCATGCATATGCACAGACATATATGAAGGGGAAAAGAACCTATATATAAACATATTAGTGATCTTATTTGTAGAATTAAATGAGATATCTATACAATATTGAGATGCAGAATACATAAGATGAGGAAGAAGTGGACCCAAAGAGCTGATAAGATAGAAAACCAAGCTACCCCATTGGGTAGGGGTATCATCAAAAGAGAGGACAGTTTGATTTCTTTGAAGATATTTCATACTTTAAAGTCATACATTAAGTGATTTAACAATTGAGTTAGGCACCTCAAGATGAGAACAGTTCCCAAACCCCTCTAAAATACTATAGACTTGTTAATATTGGCAGTTGCCATATGAAAGTTTCAGAAGGATGAATCTCTCACTAATAAATAGAAAATCTTTATGTTACAAGCACCAAACCTTGGGTTTGTTTTTCCTTTTTCTTCTCCCCTCCATACAGCAAAGGATTCAAGCCACACCAATAAGATTACAGAGAGTGGCCTGCTTAGAGGAAAGCTTGAAAATGTAGCTTCACACAGTACCCTGGAGAGACTCTGCCACCCTCTCATTCAAGCTGAACAGCTTCCATTTATTTATATAGATACTGAAGTTCTGTAGCGTATTTTATATGAAAGAAAAACTGACTCTAAAATTAGTCCGAACACAGCTGTGCTTGTAGACAGTGAATGGAAGTGGATTAATCAGATACGGTCAACACTATTGATTTTAGTGCTTTGGTTTTCAGAGATTACAGCAATGATTTCCAAATTGCCAAGGCAGACTGCCTCACACCCTGGAGACAGCCATATATGTTGCCTAAAATAAGATTGGCTGGTGCTGGGGCAGACAGTTGGTGTTCCTGGATTTAGCTCCCAAGCTTCCTTTGTGTGCAGTCTTCTGGCTTTGTTCCTGACTGTGGTTACCTCACTAGCTACCTTCTTTCTTTCGACCTCAAATATGGCTTTGTTCCCATGATGCCATCTTTCTATAAAATACAACCCAATGAACTTCCAGATATTCATATGTAGGTATGATATTCACATATTTGTCTCTCGCTGTGTGTTCCTGTTTGTCTTTTTCTCTATTTCTCTCTGTCTCACTCTGTTGCTCCTCACCAACCTCTCCTCTCCCTCCCTGTCCTGTTTCTCTGTGTATGTATGGTTGTGTGCATGTGTCTATGACTGCACGTGCATACTACCATATAGGTGCGGGTGTGAGAGAACAACTCGTGGGAATCTCTTTTCTTCCTTCACTACATGATTTCCAGGAATTGACCTTAGGTCATCAGGCTTGGCAGGATGACCCGGAAAGCCATGTTATCTATTCTTTCACACATTACTTGTAGATTTTATAGTAAGTCACATTGTTGTTAGGACATACATGTAGACAATATAATAGCAAAGAGTAGAAGAAACTGGAAAAAAGTAAACCTACCTCTCTACTAGCTCACCAGGAACATAATTTTCTTTTCTTAGGAGGCTTCTTTCAGATCTCACCACCATGCTGAGGCTGAGTCTATATCTGGGCATGTTATCATGCATAGGACCTCTTCTCCTTTCACATATACTTTGTTTTGAGTCACATAATATGGTGGCTGTTCTGTGAAAACATGTGATGATTTTTGTTTAATTATATAGCAAAATAATGTATTGTCTGAATGCTATATGACCCATTTACCAATCTACTTAGAATCTGTTAATCCTGTGCCTTGATAGACAATTCTAAAAGGAATAACATTACCCCTTTATGCAAGTACACCTTTAGAATTTGTCCTTTGAAATGGAATTAGCTGATGGTGGTTTTATATTTTGTAGCCACAGGAAAAAAGGAAGACTCTTCATTTTCTACATTTTCATCAATATGGTATGCTTCAAACATTTTAGATTTTAGGAATTTATAAATATTATCCTATTTTATTAACTTTCACCTATAATAAAGAACATACCTGAGCAGTTTTGTACATGGTTACATATTGGCAGAGCTCTTAGCTAAATCTTTTACATTTTCAAAGTATTCTCTTATTTGCTATTGTTGGTATTTCTTTATTGAAATTTGGTTTATGTTTGTTTGTAAAACACACAGACATATGCATGTGGTGGTCAAAGGACACGCGAAGAAGCAGATTATTTCTTTCTACTATGTGGGTCCTGAGTACTGAAATCTGGGTGCTCTTTGTAGGCTGCTGTCACTTCTCAAAATAACCTGTCTGATGTCAAACACATTAAGTGGCTATACATCAACATCTCAGTGTGTGAAGATTATAGATTTTGTGTTGTTTAATCTCATGATCTTACTAAATTCTTAGGATATTTATAAATATTTTATTTTTTCTACCAAAACAACACTGGAATCCTATTGAACAATCACTTTAAACAATTTTGAATGAATTTAGCCAAATGCAATCAATTATTATTATTGTAGTTATATTCTACAATGTTGGCAGTGAAGAATGAATATGTATCCTACGACAAAATAAAAAAATCAATTATGAATATCTGAGTCTAAATATTAAAGGAGTTGCATGTAGTATATAACTAAACATAATTCTGAAAGATAATTAGACATACGAGCAAGGATGGGAATCCCACATAGACTATTGTCATAAACCTCAGGACTTGCTAATTCCAACGGATTGTATTTCACTGTACAGAAGAGAACATTAGGTTATGCGTATTTGGTGATTTGCTCAAGGACAAATACTGCCCATATTGGAAGTCAGTGCGAGTTTGCATCACTCTACAGTACCCCGCCCTCCCTGTCCTCTTCCCACCACTGGAAAAAAAAAACTACAGGAGAAGAGCTGGAAGACTGACACAAAGTTTGCTGATTCTACATAACACATCACTCTTTCATATGCAGCCAGGATAAAGGCTACCAGCAAACTGCACCTAATCCTAGAGGTAGTTAGATATTCTTGGATGTTGGTGATACTGGATCTAGAATACGAGGAGTCAGTTGTTGATCTGCAAAGCTGCAAGCCTAAGATAAAAACAACCTTAGCATTAGTTTATCAGTGTTATTTAACAGAATTCTCAAGCAGAAGTGTCCCACCAGCAGCCCCAGGGTCACACAAGGCTGAGTGTAGCTATGAATGCAGCCTCACAGAAAATCACAAATTTACTAAAAACCTTGTGTGTTTTGGGGGCTTATTTATTTATTTATTTATTTAATAACTCAGTTGTGTGGTTCTTGATTTTGAACTCTGTAGATGAACAATGTCAATGTCATATTGATGTCAAAAAGTTGATGCATCTAAAAAGAGGAATTCAGAGGCTTAATGATATATGAAAGATGCTCATTAGTCCACTGTAACCAATGATTTTAATGCCCTCCCAATTTTCCCAAATAGGTCCTCATTGAGTCTGCAACCAATAAGCAGGGATAATGCAAGTGTGGGATGTGTAGTTATAGAGCTCTTGGGGCATTTAGGTTTTTGTTTTTTTTGTTTTGATAGTTCAAACTCCATACCACCTACAAATTACAAGTCCTCAGCAAGCAATACTTTGAGTTTAGTAATTACCTTATTCAATGCTTCAGAAACGACAATCTTCAGCTGTCAACACGTAGTTAGTATCAGTGGTTTTAACTTTTTAATTTTTAATTTTATAATACTTGTATTAACACTTTGAAAATTTCACACACCTTTTGAACATATTCACTCCCTCCCACAAACTCTTCCCAGATACACCCAGCTTCCAATCCTCTCAACTTCAATTTCTCTTATCTTTGTTCTTAATTCATTTGTATCCCATAGAGTTCAATTTGTGCTGTCCAAATACTCTTGGTACAGGGCCTGACATTGAGTGCAGGACTACTAGGAGGTCACCCCTTTAAAGAAAACTGACTCTCTCTCCCTCAGCAGCTTTTAAATGCCAATGGAAACTTAGCATGTGGTGGAGGTGTAATGATATTTAGCTCTAAATGGCTACAGAGTCCAAGATTAATGATCCAAGAATACCACATGACAACACATGGCCATCATGGCAGTAACTCTGAAAGTTTCTCATTTCTTTGTTTCCTCTTATTCCCTGAGTGATACGGAGGAAAATATGACTCTGTTTGGCTTTGGCTTTGTGCTCCTGCGCTGCTCATATTGTAAGTTGCTTACCTTCTCCCTTAAGATGCTTCTCTGTGTGTCGTTCTTCCTGTATTCCAAACTTCTGGGCTAATAACCACTTATCAGAGAATGCATACCATGTGTGTTCTTTTCTGATTGGGTTACCTCACTCAGGATGATACTCTCCAGATCCATCCATTTGCCTAAGAATTTCATAAATTCATTGTTTTTAATAGCTGAGTAGTACTCCATTGTGTAGATGTACCACAGTTTCTGTATCCATTCCTCTGCTGAGGGACATCTGGGTTGTTTCCAGTTTCTGGCTATTATAAGTGGTTATTAGCCCAGAAGTTTGGAATACAGGAAGAACGACACACAAACCAGAAGAAACCTGAGAAGAAGGAAGACCAAAAGTTGGACATTTCATTCCTTCTTAAAAAGGGGAATCAAATACCCACAGAAGGAGTGGCAGAGATTAACTAATGGAGCAGAGACTGAAGGAAGGACAAGCATATAGCTATCTCCTAAGAGGCTCTGACAATATCTGACTAATACAGATGTAGAGGCTCACAGCCATTCATTGAACTGAGTACATGGTCACCAATGAAGGAATTAGAGAAAGGTTCTATGGAGCTGAAGGGTTTGCAGCCCCTTAGGACGAACAACAATTACTAACTAGTACCCTCAGAGCTCCCAGGGACCCAACCACCAATCAAGGACTATACAGGGTGGGACTGAATGTTCTGGCAGCATGTGTATAGTAGAGGATTGAAAATTCGATCATCAATAGGAGGAAAGGACCTCAGCCTTGTGAAGGTTTTGTGCCACAGTGTAGGGGAACGCCAGGGCCAATAAGTGGGAGAGGGTGGGGGTGGCAGGCATGGGAGGGGGGAGGCAAAAGGGGTTTGTTCTTGTTGTTTTTATTTGTTTGTTTGTTTTTTTTGAGGGGAACCTGGGAAAGGAGGAATTTACATATATATAAAGAAAATATCTAATATAAAAAATAAATAATAATAATAAAAAAGATGCTTCTCTGCAGGGTAGAGTATCTCAGAGTAAGCTGCTACACAACAAAAGTGCATGGTATGAAGAAAGATTTTTTAAAAAAAAAAACTATTGTTGTTACATTTTTCATCTATTGTTTTTTGGTGTTGCAGAGCCCACATGCTCTGGTGTGTATATGAAGATCAGTTCTTTCCTTCCATCATGAGAGACCTGGGGATCAAACAGATTTTCAAGCATAATGGCAACATTTGTAAAAACTGAGCCCTCCTGCCATAAAGACCCCTGCCCCTTATTAGCTTTGTGATACAATATCTATGCTGAGTTTGAACCTGCTCTGTAGCTGAAGAGCCCTTTGGATTCCTGATCTGCCAGCATCTACCTTCCCAGTCCTTATAGTACTGGCATGTGCCACCACAATAGCTTTTGAAGGTGAATATTGAAAAATAAACAATAAAGACATTCATTACTGTAAAATTTATGGTCACAAAAAAATTCTGACTCCCTTTAAAAATCCTCATTTTAATTTCTTCATGATCATTTTTCCAGAGTCTCTCACTACAGGCAAAAAATGCTGCTTCCTGGCTCAAACAAATAAAATAAAATTACACTGATTACAGAAGGCACTGTATCAGTGTTGGGGAATTTTTGTACCTAAATGAAAAATTCAACACTCCTTACTAAGTGTAATTCAGATCAAATAAACCAGACTGGACTAGGCTGTAGCAGAAAACTACAAGAAAACAGAGGGCAGAAAATCAAAATAGAAGTACCAACTTGTCCATAAAATGCCTGCAGAACAACAATGAAGCTTCTCTGGTTCATGTGAGGCCAAAAAGAATCAGAGGATGAATTGAAGATTCTCCTGGAAATATGCTTCACTAGGAAAGAGCACAGCTGAGCAAATTTGCAGGCCTGAATTCAGATTTCATGACAAGTTTAAAAATGCTTGTAACTCTACTGTGATTTGATAGGAGACAGATGAGCCAAAAATCAGAAGAATCTCTGGGACTAGCTGACCATTAGCTTGACTACAAGCTCTATATCAGAAAAGCCCTGTATCAGAAAAAATATAAAATATAATTTATATATTAAGTGTATATATATATTATATACAGTTACACACATGCATGCACACACACATATATGTGTATATATATATATATATATGTGCACATATACGTGTGTGTGTGTGTGTGTGTGTGTGTGTGTGTGCATCTTAGGTAATATTCCCATATATACTGAAATATACTTCTAAATATATATTGCAATACATTTCCAAATATATATTCCAATATATATTTCCATTTCCACTACATAATTTAAAGTTTAAAACATTTTATAATGACAAAAAAATTGACAAAAATTAAAATGTTATAAAGTTTTCTCCTGCAAATTTTCTGATTATTTAGAAAATAATCAGAATGTAATATGTTATTCAGGCAAAATTGAATTTTTATATGACTTTGAGGATTTGATGCTCCTAAAAGGTTTTGCAAAAGTAGATAAATTGTAGAAGAATTAGTGGCACCTTAAGTAGGATCCAAGGTTCATCAAAAGTTTTGAATCATGAAAAAGAACATAGGAGAATATGGAGTTTTCTTTGAGAACAAGCAAGATTTTTGTCTTATTGATCTGTCCTTAAATGCATTACTTGAATTGTCTTCAAGTCTATGGTTAACTTGTAGAAAGTTTAACCACCAAAACTGCAATTATCTTTTGCCTGGTAGAAAGCAACAGCTCAAATATTGCAGTTTATTATTCTAGAACTTTAAATCACTTCATATCAATTTCAATTGTCTTTTCCTAACATTCCTTTATTAAATTACCCATGAATACCAGGTGCTTTAAATTTTCCTTTGAGCTGGCATCAGCATTATACAGTTTACTTCATTAAGTTCACATGTTCATTTTATATTGGCTTGAGTGTCATGATTTTATGTCTTTTGAAATGAGTCAATTACAAAGTACTTTCAGGTATTTATGGATTTGATGGAAGCTTGAAAGTAGTACCCACAGTCAACAAAGCTTCTAAAGAATAATTTGTGCTAACATGTCTTGAACAAAGGCTGATAGATATATTCAATATCTAGTACATACAATGATTTTTATTTTCATTGTGTGTGTGTGTGTGTGTGTGTGTGTGTGTGTGCGCGTGTTGTATATATGCAGATAACTACAGAGGCCAGAAGATGTCACTAGATCTCCAGAGCTGGAGTTAAAAGAGATTTTGAGGGGCCTAACTGTGGCACTAGCCTAAATCCAAGTCATCTGGGAAAGACAGGGAGCACACATGACCATTGAACCACTCTCCAGCCTCATGAACAGGGTTTCTTTTTCTTATCAGCAAATAGAGGCCATGTTGTGCTGATTGGTTAAGTAGACATTTCTATCAAGAAACATAAAAATCAAATTATCCATCAGCATACTTTTAGATGGGATGGGAGAAAGAGAAAGTTTTTTATGACATCGTGTCACTAGGAAAAATCAAGGATATAGGGGTACAAAATAAAATAAGCACATCATTAAGTTCACGTCATTAAGAATTATTTCCAGAAATGTCACTTATTCTTTGGGAACTTTGCCTGGAAGAAGCCTGAATTCTTCCCAACTCTCGGTGGGAGAACCTATGCACAAAAATCCACAGTTTGGCATTAAAGAGATGGTTCAGTGGTTAGGAAAAGCATGTGTAGCACAAAATTTAGACTTGAGTTTGGATCCCAAATGCACACTAGTCGAAATGGCTAGGATAAAAACTCAGGTGACAGCAGATGCTGGAGAGGTTCTGGAGAAAGAGGGACACTCCTTCATTGCTGGTGGGATTGCATGCTCGTACAACCACTCTGGAAATCAGTGTGGCGGTTCCTCCGTAAATTGGATATAGTTCTACCTGAGGATGCAGCTATACTACTCGTGGGCATATATACCCAGACGATGCTCCAACATGTAATAAGGACACATGCTCCACTATGTTCATAGTAACCTTATTTATAATGGCTAAAAACTGGAAATAACCCAGATGTCCCTCAACAGAGGAATGGATACAGAAAATGTGGTACATCTACACAATGGAGTACTACTCAGCTATTAAAAACAATGAATTTATGAAATTCTTATGGAAACAGTTACAGCTGGTTATGATTTTAATCTTAGCATCTGTAAAGGCAAATAGAAGACATAAGAAGAAGAATTCCCAGAAATTTATAACATGTGGGGCAGGATATAAAAAAATCTTGATTCAAACATGGTGGAAGGTGAACACTGACACCTGTGATTGTACTCTCACCTCTGCACATATGCTTTGAATTTTCTGAACAGCACCCCCAACACACACATACACACACATGCACACACACACCACAGATACTCCACAGAGATGATACATAGATGTGTTTCCCTACAGTGACCTTCAGTAATGAACACAATGCTTTTAAGTTGTGAAGTATCACATCACTAATCTATGATGCAAATAATAAACCCGCCTCGTTAATAATTTTAAAGGTTCATTTTTAAATAACAACTCAATGTGAGACTCTTTGTCCTCAATAACTCCTGGGCTCCCTTTGTCCTTTAGTTTATATCAGTCACATTATTGGTGTATTGTGAGCTATTAGTAATATGAGCTTTTTCTTCAGGGAGAGTATAAATGAATGACTGACTAAGGAAAACAGACAAATACCAGCAGAAATAAATCGAATGCCAACAAAATGGGTGATAACTTCATCCCAGAAGAGGATAAACATACCTCCTTAATTTTAGACCTCACACATTATCTTTGGTATAAACACACACGTGTGTGTGAGTGTGTGTATGTATACATATATGTAATTATTTTATATTCTTTTTAGTCACACGTTTCTCTCTTTTCTTTTGCTTCATCTAATCTTGTGTCTTCCTAATTGATGCTAAAACCCAGTACTAGCACCTAATCTCCCTTATTCTTGAAATGCTGATGAATCTTGGACTCTCTTTAAACAGAAACACCCAGATACCACCTATGCTCTCCCAATTAAAGACAGATTCAGGAATTATTGTTTTTTGTTTTTTAAAGCAAGCTCACATAAATTTTCCAAACATCTATATCTATTGTACCTCCAAATCATTATTTTTTGTAGAATACTAAGTTATGAATTACTTACAATCAGAAGATAGTTTCTTATATCTGTGTGAACATAGTGAAGAAAAAAAATCTTGAGTATAAGTATTCTTATTGTAAAACTGAGTTTAATTTTTCACTTATTATTTTTAAGATTTTATATGTTTATTTTCATTTCCCACCACTAACAATGCTCCACTCTAGCTAATTGACTAAGAATCACTAGTTCTAAACTCATATTCTTTTGATGTAAGAGGTAGTACTAGTAAGAATTCAATATCATATAATTTCACCATGAAGGAAGATCATACCTGTTATTTTACCATCTCTGCACCCAGTTTAATTAAAAGCAGGTATTGATTAAGCAATGTGATTTTCCAAAAAGTATACAGACATAGGAAAAATAAGTGAGTATCTTATTAACTCAATTCCCTTTGGCTGCAGAGGGCAACATAAGACAAAACTGAATAATGCAGAAGCAGCAGTCACTCCAGACAGCCCTTCATTATGGCTCAAGCCTGTGGCCTTCCCAGACTGATGTTACCTGTATTTTCCCTGTGATTATGAGCAACACTTGATTTGTATCAATCCTTGCTCATAGGCAGTGGTATTCCAACCTCACTCTTCCAGAAATATAAACAAACGTTAGTATCATCAACAATATCAGAATAATTCATAAATTATGTGTGTTTCATTGGCAGTAATTTACCAAATAGTCTTAATATCCCATGATAGCTAGACTTTGGCAAACATGAGTTCTTTTAGTCCAATCTCAATATAAATATTAACTCTTAGATTAAACATACCCATCACATGATGATTCATGCACACACACATATGTTTATGAATACACACACACATGCACACACACACACACACACACACATGAGAAATGTCACTCATAGGCAGGGAGTGGTGATGTTTTGTGTATGTTTTGAAGCCTTTAGTATGTAAACTCTTATGAATGAAAAATGTCAGCAGGGATAAGCAATGAGGTTTTATAAACTGGCTCCATTTCTGATTTCTGTCTACACTTGCTATATGTAAAAGAAATGTGATAATTCTACCTTACCAACTTTACTTTAGTTGTAATTCCTGTACAGAATAATGGCCTCTATCCCTCTAGAACTGTAAAGTAGAATAAACCATTTCTACTCAAAGTGGATATTGTATTATTCTCTCTTGACAAATGAAAAGTAAAAACTAGTCAATCTACTTATATGTATAATTTCAAAAAACATGTGTATATACATACATGCATATGTTACAAATTCGCTACAAAAGGACCTGTTAGAGGCTACAGCAGAGTTCAAGGTGTTCCAAGACACTGGCGGTAAAGATAGAGAGCTCATCATGATGCAAAGAGAGTCACTGCAGTGCTTAAACATTCGTGAACCCTGAAGAGAGCTGCAGGGGGTATGCAGAATCATGGGTGAGCTTCAGGGTCTTGCACAGAGTCAAGACACTGTATGGAGTCAAGCTGCAGGGACAAAGTGAAAAACCAGGTCCGGGTGGACAGATGGAAACAGCAATTTCAAGCAAGTCATATGAGCCATAAAGTCTCAGTAGAATTAATCGCCTGAAGGACTGACATTTTTTCTTTTGTGTTTTTTTTTTTTTCTTTGTCAATTCCTTGATGTCCATGAGTAGTCAGATCACAGGTTGGCCGGAACCACTGTCACCACATTACCAAGTGTCATCCTTTGTGTGGGATCCAGGTGAGATTATTGGAGGCTTTCTTGATATGGTTTGTTCTATAAGATTGAGAGTCTACTTTTTAAAATGTTACTTAATTCATCCTGTGTTCAGGAGGTCACACTCTATACTAGGAAGTTTCTTCAATGGCCCTTTTTACTTTAGGTAGACATTATGATTCTGAGCCTCAAGGCTGGTGCAAGAGAGGTTCGAGTGTCTCAATACAAAACAAGATACAGACATATCTGTATCATGTGTAATGAAGAAAAAAAAGGAAACAACTGTTTCCTTCTGAAACAGTCACACAAAGTAAGACAGGCTGATCTCTACAAGTAGACACAATCAATTCCAGTAAGCATGGATGATACTTTACACTCAGATCTCTCTCTCTCTCTCTCTCTCTCTCTCTCTCTCTCTCTCTCTCTCTCTCTCTCACACACACACACACACACACACACACATATACGAGATAAATTTTTGAAAACAGAAGCTACCTTTGAGGTTTAAATATATCTGAACTTATGTATGCCTGTACATGGCAGACATTCTTCTCAATTTCATGGGCTTTTGTCAATATAACTAGATTAGATAGTCCTCATTTGTATATTATTTTGGCATTTTTTTCTACCTCCAAAATATGTCTGCTCACTCAGCCAAGACTGTGTATTTAAAGCATCTGAAGCTCGCCTGTAAGCTCACTAAATAAATACATTGGATGGGGCTGAGTACACAGCAACTGTGTGCAAGTTGGTATAAATTACTATGAGGAAGACCATTTCCATCCATCAGGAGGTGGGTTATCTTTCTCATCTTATTCTTTTTGTACCAAACAGAGATATCTGCAGTGATTTAGAGCCTGTTCTAAATGCCTGGCTTTAAATTTATCATTTGCTGTTGGGTTCTGCTTCTTTTGATGAGGGAAGAAAAGAGAAATCACATTTGGAATACATTCTTTGTTCTGCATGAATAATTAAAGGTTTACGGCATAGCCATTCTCATGAACGCTTTGTCAACTCAATTAAAATATTAATTTGTGTGATTCTGCATTTGTAGACCTAGTACTGACTTAATTTTCAGGTAGAGTCATAGATTCTTCCTTAGCGATATTAGGCCAGAAGTTTAATAATATTAGGAGTTATAGAAGTTTGGGAGCAGGAAATGAGATAGGCTCAGTTCAAAAGCGTGTCCATTGGAATCATTATTTTTGGAATCTTTATTTCCTGCTTTTTCTCTTTGTTTCCATCACATTAGTCTTGAATTGAAGAACATGATTAATAAATCAAAAACAAACCAAAGATACTCCTTGGGTTTTTTTATATGCTATTAGCCACAATTCAACAGTATTGCTGTCTAAGACTTGATAGAACTGGGTTTAAGCCTCTCTATAAAATAAAGAAAATTCATACTGTCATAACCCTTTGTTTCCAATCAGCATCTGCAGATTGTCATTCTCCAAGCACTACTGCCAAGCCATAGCCACAGTGACCATCTAGACTTAAGACATGTCTCAGGGCCATGTCACACCCTTGTTTCTGCCTCTCATTGTCCCACCCTTTTTTCGATATGGCTGCCTTCAATTCAGATTATCATTCTGAACCCAAACACTGATTGTTCTGATGCTCTTCTTGCCCTATTAATTTAACCACTGTGGCGTAGCTCTGCTGTTTTCCTTTATAACTCTTGCTCATGTTTTAATATACTGTTTATCTGTTTAATTATTGAGTTGATATCTGCTTTCTGTCCTATAGTGCATCACAAAACAATTTCTGTTTTAGGCAGAAATATACTCCCAAAGTATAATACTATTTTTGAATACAGCAGGCACCAGCCATTATTTGGTTTGAAAAATGCAATTTACGATCTCTTGGTGAATGACCACAATTACCATCTAAGGGACTCTGTCATTTAGCTTACAAAATTAACTCTTTGTTTTCTGTGTGTACTTACTTCTCTACCTAGTGAGAATGGAATCTGGGATGGGAGAAATGGCTTAGTGGGAACAAGCACTTTGCTGAAGTATGAAGACTGGACTTGGGATTCCAGCACTAAAGGAAATAGCTAGGCATGGCCATATGCTTGCCTATAACTCTAATATTATGGGAAACAGAGACAGGAGCATTGCTGGAACAAGCTAGCCACTATCCTGACTTCACATTCAATGAGATGCCGTGTCTCAAAAGGAATAAGACACAGAGCATAGGGCAAGATACCCAATAACTTCCTCTGTATATGTCACCTGCACATATATAACATAAACATATCATATGTGCACAAACACAATCTATACACACACAAAATTGAGAGAGAGAGAGAAAAAGAGAGAGAGAGAGAGAGAGAGAGAGAGAGAGAGAGAGAGAGAGAGAGAGAATATACACACACATAATTTATTATACCTGGGCTAGGTTGTAAACTTGGTTTGGCCCAGAGAAAGCTAAGTTCTAACAGTTCAGTGTAGCCTTTAGAAGATCTCATATCTCATCCTCTGTTCTCTTAGAAGCCAGCCATATATTGAAAAGACAGCAACAGAAGACTATTGAATAATGAGACACTAAGAAAGTTAGAATGCCTGGAGGTATCTAAATGTTAGGTCAACTATATTGAACCTTCTAGCCTAGTCTAGTATCTAGAGCTAAATGCAGCCAAGTTGCTCACTTCAGTCAGTTGAGAAAAGCAAAAGAAGATCTGTGCAGAGCTCTACTTGGACTCCATCATGGATTCTAAACTCATAAAAACTATAATATTTTTTATTATTTGAATTTGGGATATTTTTATTACAAACTAGTAAATACTTGAAACTGACACCAACAAAGAATCTTGAACACTTATTTTCCAGATGAAAAAGGTAAGTTTCAGTAAACTTTAGGCAACTTACCCAAGGTCAGACAAAAGGTTAATAAAAGGGAGAATCCAAATAAACTTGAAAGTTTTAATTTGTTGTTTAGTTCACATGCAAATATATGTTTCAATCCATATACAACTGTAAAGATGGAAAGTTTTACACAATATCAAAGAAGGATGTTGAAGTCAATCAGCTGACTAACATTTGGGAAAGGGATGCCCTCAGGGCTCAGCACAACTACTTTGTACCCAATAAAGATCGGAAAATTTCATTTTCAATTCCTGAAATTATGATGACCTAAAGCTCCATGTTAGCTGTGAAGAGTAATAAATTTACTAATGAAAAATCATCCTGAAATATTAGAATCTCATCCAGAACACTGAATTATCTAATAGTGTACTATTTATAATTGATGTTAATCTTCAAGTATTGCATTTATTCTAACTCAAAATAAACGAAGAAGTAGTTGTTCTTTGAACAGGTTTTATATTTTATCCAGGTACCAGAGTGTCTCAGATACTAATTGAGTTAAAAATAATATAATTGCAATATTCATTGGATTTTCTTAAATTACTTTAACTTTCTAAACACTCATAGCTAACTAAATATTTCTGTTTCCTCTTGAAGTACCCTACAATGGACAGTGAAAAGAGCTCAAGCAATCAATTGAAAACTTGCAGATTCAGGTTTGATTCCTTGCATCTACATAAAGAAAGCTGGACATAGTTCCTGGCATCTGTAATCCTAGCACTGGGAAGGTAGAGATAGGACTATTCCTGGGATCTTATTGTGACAGGAGAGTTGGTAAGCTGTATGTTCAGTGAGAAATCCAGTCTCAGAAAATAAATCAGATGTACTGGAGAAATGGAACAGTACTTAGGAGCATTCGTATTTCCAGAGAACCTAGGTTTATTTCCCAGCACCCATGTCAGGAAGCTCACACTGCCTGTAACTGCAGCTCCAGTGGATCTGATACATTTTTCAGGTCTTTATGGGTACCTGACCTTTTGTGCACAGACCCACACATAGACATACACATGAATAAAATAAGATAAATCTTAAAAATTAAGTTGGAGAATAACTGAGGAAAATACCTGACATCAAACACTAGCCCACACACTTTACACATGCATGTTCACACACATGCACACAGACACACGTATATACACATGCACTGAATGCCACCCACATTTGAAGACATGAGTAATCGATTTTGCTGATAACCAAACCAGAGAATTTGAAAACAGTTGTAGCTGACCTTGACACTTTTGCCTGCAGATTTGTGCACTGAAAAATAATAGCCGCAGCTGTCGTAGACTAACTACTCTTCCAGGATATGAATCTCTGTAGATTTTATGCCCTGCAGCCATACATCACTTCTGAAACCAAACTAATCCTACTACTCTTACTCCTGTCAGCTCAATGAGTAGTTCATCTTCCTCCATAGCATTAAGGGAGAGAAATCTTCTGGATGGGCAGAAAACAATTTAAGCCCAGTGACACCTAAGAGAAGAAAAACAAATTGACTCTCAGCCATCGAGACTGCAGCCCAGAGATGAGGAT
>JADRCD010155391.1:0-15080 GCA_019843815.1 Montemys delectorum | reverse complement strand
GCTAGCCTTGTGCACTTGCCTTGTGAACTGAGCTGTTCTAACATAATGACTAACCTATATAGTGACATACTCCTATTTCTGGAAAGAACACTAGTGTTGGAGGTGAAAAGCTGGCCTAGTGCTTTAAACCTTGCTGCTCATGCAGAGAACCCAGGTTTGGTTCCTAGCACCCACATGCTGTCTCAGAAGCATCTGTAAATCCAGTCTCAAAGGATTTGGGGCCCGCTTTTGACCTCTACAGGCACACACTTCACAAACATGCATGCAGGTAAAACACTCATACATGTTTAATACAAAACAAAACAAAACAAACCAAACAACAAAACTAGAATAATTTAAAAAGAATACTAGGATCTATAGTACATATACAAAGGAAGGCTGGCTGCATTTGTATTCCATTGGCTGCTACACACAGGCACATGCTAGCAATTTGCTCACCAACGAAGAACTGTAAACTATCAACATTCTCTTGGATACTCTATTAATTGCTTGTCTCTTTCTTGTAACAGAACTGCTCAGTTTTGGCTATAGTTGAGGGTACAGTCCATCAGGGCATGGGAATCTTGGTACCAGGACCTTGAGGCACCTGTCACACTGCTTCCACAGCCAGTGAGCAGGAAGCAATCACTGCCTATGCTTGTGTTGCTTTCTCCTTTTTATCGAGTCAAGAGTCCCAGCTCATGAAATGGTCCCATCTGTGTTTAGGGTGAGTCTTCCCATTTTAACTAACCTATTCATCTAATCTAGGCAGTGTCTTACAGCTGCCCACAGGAGATTTGTCTCCATGGTGAGTTTAAATCTCGTCAATTTGACAATCAAGATCAGAGATACTCCTTGCTTATTTCAGGCTTTTCCCCATGTATGTGTCTAGCTTCAAACTCTCCATTCCAGAGTTACAACACAATTTCCTCTGTTCTTGAATCTGCATTTGCTAGAAAGCTAGAGGTCTATTCTTAGAGCATTGTTAGAACATTGAGGCTGTATTCTGCACAGTGACTTTGATATGT
Source organism: Montemys delectorum (assembly GCA_019843815.1). Taxonomy (NCBI): domain Eukaryota; kingdom Metazoa; phylum Chordata; class Mammalia; order Rodentia; family Muridae; genus Montemys; species Montemys delectorum. The sequence goes on along the minus strand of JADRCD010155391.1, from coordinate 14,073 downwards.
CTTGCTGGAGTCATACAGCGCAACCTTTGGTTCTGGTCTGCAAACTGATATCTGAATACATAGCCCACCTAAGTCTGCATAGAAAAAGTTAAAATAAATATTGTGTGTATTTTCTTAAACATATTTCTACAAACCATCTTCTCAAATTCTATGTCTTAAAAGAATTATTATAAATTCACTGTTTTCACAGTGGTGTTCATCAGAATTCCATATGGAGCTTCTGATAAATTCTGAAATTCATGTTCTGTACCTAGGCTATAATTCAGATAGTCAAGGGCAGTTCTCTAGCATCCACAGATAACTTCGAATTAGCTGGTCAATCAGATTAAGAAGTCCTGCTGTGAAAACTGTCAGATGGCTCTCCCCATCTCTATTTTACTACAGCTGAGGATATGATGAGAAAATGGAAGTGCAATACAGCAAAGGTCAAGTGATCGACCTGGCTCCCAAATTTACCTGGCTTTATACAAATGACAAAGTTCTGTCCAGAACAATTGAAACATAACCTCTTTTCTCACTATTTGCTTTTGTACATTTTCTCCTTTTGCTCGGCTGTGTAACTCTTTTCCTGATGTCCAGGTTGTGCAATTACCCATACTGCATATATCTCCATCCATTTTAAACATAAGTTAGATTATTGTACTGTTTATTCTCTGCTTTACTGAGAAGCAGAACTCCCTCCAAGCTTTCAGGTATACATGAGAAAAAACAGATAACACCAGCATACAACTATTTGTTTTTACCAGATCAAAGTTTATCTATTTGATAATATCAAGGATTCTCTGTAGATAAGAGACTCTTATCAGGAAAGTCTTCCAACTCATTAATTCATGCTCTAGGTAATGGCAAGAGCTTTTTTCAGAAAAACCACCAAGATACAAGCTTCAGGGACAGTTTTGTAGAATGAAAGGGAGCTGGAAATTGAACTTCTATACGAAGACCATTAGACGTCCAGTAGACATTCAACATGAATAGTACTTGTAGTGCTTAGAATGGAGGATCTGAGTTTTGAGGAAGGCTGATGAAGTCTAGAGAGGTTAACAGGACAAGCTGAGAATATGAGTTACTCTGAGGTTGTAGGAGCAAGGGCATATGAAACAGATACATTGGCTCAGTGTGGGATTTCTGTAGGCCACATACTGCTCACCCTTCCAGCTGCTGCCACCAGAGAAGAATCAGGAAAGATAGAGAAGAATGAGGGGATACAGTGGGCTTTGAGCTTTCAAAAGCCCACATTATTCCCAGTTATCTCAGTCTACCTCATGGTTGTTATCTCAAGATGTGAGCTCTCAAATTTGGCTTCAGTGCCTGTCTATCATTTCCCATGTTCCCTGCCATGGTGGTCATGGACTCACCCTCTCAAACTGGAAACAATAAAAAGTTAACTAAGAAGATTCCAGAAGTGGGATATTGCTGTGACAGGCCTCACCATGCTCTTTTTTGGAAGACTATGGGACTTAAGATTTAAAAAGTGGTTGACTGCTATATCCTGGGCTTCCTGAGCCACCCTAATAGGAGCTTGGAAGAAAGTAATGCTGAGAGCAGTCTGGACTAAGCATCAGCTATATGGTACTGGCTTTAGTGTAATGGAGGATACAGCAGAAAGGGGTTGTATCTTCTGTGGTTAAGAAAGCCACTAAGAGTGTGGCAGGGGAGTTCTTGCATGGAGGACTGAAGAAACCATTACAAAAGCTGTAAAAGTGAAGCTTGGATTGCACTGGGGACCCAAAAATGGTGGAAGCACCAGAGCCATGGGATGCTACTAGGGAAAGTTGCCCATAGGGAGTGGAACCAGCCAGAGAGAGAAGTGTGTTACAGTCGCAAAGCTGGAAGAGTACAGTCATATAGTGCCACTCCCTAATGACCAAGCATCAAATCTATGAGCTATGGGGGGCATTCTTATTGAAACCACAACAATGTCCTTTTCAAACTTAATTTAATTAAAATACTACCTAATACATAAGAGTATAGCCATTATTAATAGCCTAAAGATTATACGAAACAAATTTGAAATAGCAGTTCTGAAGCTATGTCTTGTGGAGAGATTTATCATTCAAAACCCACCAAGCAAATGCTATTATTAGAAGCTGCCAATACATTTTTCATTTTGCTTTGCAGACAGAGTCCAAAGAACACAAATTGAATTTTACTATTTTAGTAAAATAAAAGTACTAAAGCTTTTCAAGCTCATAGAAATCTAAGTACATTGATTACTCTTTTTAAAAGATATCAATTCTTCAGAAATGAAGAAATCTAAAAATGAGAATAATTTTTTTTTTTTTTTTGGTTTTTCAAGACAGGGTTTCTCTGTATAGCCCTGGCTGTCCTAGAACTTAACTCTGTAGACCAGGCTGGCCTTGAGCTCAGAAATCCGCTTGCCTCTGGGAGTGCTGGGATTAAAGGCGTGTGCCACCACCACCTGGCTGAGAATAAATTTTTATATTTATGAAAATAGTATTACTATCACAATCACAGCAAAACTTAGAAGTATTTATAAGTATAAATCTTGTAAAATAGATATTGTATGTTATAGAATTTTGGAAATATTTACAAAGTTTTCAGTCTTCATTAAGTCCTTTTAGTGGCCAAAGAAATGATCATAAAATATAAAGATGATATTATATCTAATTTCATTAATACTATTAGTGTTAAATTTGCAACAAAATTAGATGCTATCTCAATGCTAAATCAAGTGACAATAATGACTGGGCATAGTAGCCTAAGCCTCAAGTCTAGTGGTTCTCAACATGTGGGGTGTGACCCTGAGCCTTTCACAGGGGTCACATATCTCATATCCTGCATATCAGATATTTACATTATGATTCAGATCAGTAGCAAAATTACTGTTATGAAGGAGCAATGAAAATCATTGTATAGGTAGGGGTCAGCACAACATGAGGAACTGTTTGAAAGAGCCCAGTGTTAGGAAGAAAAGAATTGCTACTCTAATCCCAGCACTTAGGAGGGAGAGGTTGATGGATCCTTGAGTTCCTAGTCAGATGGGTCTATCTAGTGAGCTCCAGGACATCAAGACTTTACAGTAAGATCCGTTCTCAAGAACAAAACAAAACAAAACAATCGTGTCACAGTAATGCCCAAAGGAGAAATAGAAAATAGTCCTGATAACTGAAATCAATGAAAATCATGACACGCAGAGTGCTTACTACCTTTATGCTGGTTTTCAAATTCCTCAGATAAGAGATGGTAGCAACAACCCACACTGCAAACTCCTTTGACTTCAGCCTTGGATGCAAATAATCTCAGAGTATTTGGTGCAAGGTCACCACAAGTATGCAACCCCACCATTAAACAGTCCTTTAGAGACAAGAAGAAAAATAGCAATAAATAGGAGAGTTAAAAACTACACAGGTAAAGATTTTAAGTGTCTTTTTAAATGATTAATTCTATCTAAAAAAGTATTACATATCATTTTATACTCAAAATGAATAATTGTTCCTTTTAGGCAAAATGGCCATACTTTCCTATGGCTCCTGTAGGTTTTTATTTTTTTGTTTGTTTTTGCTTTTTTTTTAAAATTTCTTCATTTGTATTTTTTTCTCATTTCTTTTATAACTAATATTTGCTTAACAGCTAGATCCTGCAAATTAAAGGTTAAAATTGGGTCAAAAATGCAGCTACTCTGATAACCTGAGATTTGAGATGTTTATATGATACTAGTCAAATTTCTTTTATTGATTGTACTTTTTTAGGCTGTCCACCTTGTAAAACATGGTTGTAAGAAACAGAAATGATACAAAGTTGTCATTTCTAGTCATATGCCAACATGTTTACTTATGTTATTCACTGATCAAATTTAACAAAATGAAAATCAAGACATGTATTTTTGCTCTCAATTCGCTAGCATGGTTTTTATGTAAAAATGGTCTTATAAAACTTTTTCCAATTACTCAAATTCTAATTTAAATGTACTCACATGTAGTTGAGTACAAACATATATATGCATAGAATTTTGTCAATCTGGCAATCATCTCAAAGTAAGTTATTCTTGTGTTGTTTGACATGAATCATAAAAGTAAATTAACAAAATCAAGTAGGGCTTCTCTATAGAAAATCTGTGTCCCTCTACTTTTGGTATTTGGATTCAAAGAGTTTTAGGAAAGTTATATGATCTTTTGAGGTTTTAAGGAGATACCTTAACCTAGATGGTCCTCAGACCACATCAGTATTAGTTTTATGATGTGAAATAGTCATAGCAACTTCTCAGGGTTTTTTCACAACATAAAAACAAAAACAAAACCAAAAACAAACCACAAGCCATCATATCCTCCAAATGCTCAGTAAAGAATTGTTCAGCTAACAGCTCCATTTTTAAATACCAATTAAACTTAAACTTAAAGGTATAGATAAAGTCAGGCATGGTGGTAAGAAGTCCCAGCAGTCAGGAGGCTCAGGCAAGAGGCTGGTCTGGGCTACATAATGAATTACAGGCTAGTCAGGCTTATACGGCAAGACTGTGTCTCAAAACAAAATAAATAATAAGAAAAAATATAGATGACACAGTCTTTAAGAGATATATCAAAGAATTGGTTAAGCATCAATGAGTCTAATTATACAAATAAAATATATCAGTATCACTAACAACATAAACTTGAGAAATAGCTGAATTTAAAGTCTACTTCATTAAAAACATGATTTTGCAACTTTATTTAACTTTTCAGTTTTTTATAGCTGCCCTATGATAATGTCTCCCAGCCTGTCCTTGAATTCAGGGTCCCCTTGCTTCAGTCATTAGGTTATCTCTAGCATATGCCACCACGATCAGGTTGCGAAGTCCTAGTAATATAATTCCAAGAATATTTTGAAAAGTTTAAGTGACAAAATGTACTATAATTTTGTATTTTACCCCTAAAATTGTTAAAAAATAACCTAATTACTGCTTTTAAATGCAGGCGGACTAAGGTCTCCTTTCCCTTGTACCTTTTATACGCACATGACTGGGGCGGAGTGCACTGGAGCAGCAGCTGAATGGTTACAGCATTTACTACTCTTACAGAGAAGCCAAGTTTGGTTCTCAGCATGCAGGCTGTGCCTTAACCGCTGCACTGGCTGGTTGTGTGTCAACCTGACACCGGCTGGAGTTAGCACAGAGAAGGGAGCTTCAGCTGGGGAAGTGCCTCCATGAGATCCAGCTGTGGGGCATTTTCTCAGTTAGTGATCAAGAGGGGAGGGCTCCTTGTGGGTGGTGCCATCCCTGTGCTGGAAGTCTTGGGTTCTATAAGAGAGCAGGCTGAGCAAGCCAGGGGAAGCAAGCCAATAAGGAACATCCCTCCATGGCCTCTGCATCAGCTCCTGCTTCCTGACCTGCTTGAGTTCCAGTCCTGACTTCCTCTGGTGAGCAACAGCCATGTGGAAGTAAGCTGAATAAACCCTTTCCTCCCCAACTTGCTTTGTGGTCATGATGTTTGTGCAGGAATAGAAACCCTGACTAAGACAACTGCCTATTATATAGATCCAGTGCATCTACCCTCTCTTCTGGCCTATGTAGTTGCTGTACTCCCAAGCATAAACTGTAGAGACACATGCATATAATGTAAAAATAAGAGTAACATCTTTGAAAGAAAATCAGTGACAGGGAGAACCCTGTAAAAATTATATAAAACAAAGATTTAAATATTTAAAGAATTCTGATATCTTTGTTTAGCTATTTCCTTTAGAAAGATTTTTAAAAATTAACAAAGAATAATATTAACTTCAAAAGATACTTTGTCTTCTAAAGGACTTAGGCTAAATAATCTCTAGAAGCTTCTGTACAATACTGTTTTAGCATCTAGCGGTGCATTTAGGATACACTGCCTTCCAATTATAAACTTGATAACTTAGGAAACATTAAAACCTTAAAGAATCCTCAGGTGATTCTTGCTCTAGAAAATTGCATGATGGTTAATATATTTGTGCTCATTACTTCTCTAACTGTTCTCACTGTCCTGATCTGATCAAGTGTGTGTGTGTGTGTGAAAACATCATGCTGTTCTCCATGAACATCTATAATCACTAGAAAGTGTCGATTCAAAATAAGAAAATTATGAAAAGGGACTTTTTTTGAATTAGAATTTAAACAACCTCTAAACTGTGGATAACTTGGCTTCCTGGGGTTTTGTATTCTATAGTACACCCTTATTCAATGTTGACAGTAAAAGCCAGTTTAGGATTCTACTTTTGCTCTCTAGGATTACTGTGTCAGATAAGATCACATTAGTACAAAAACAAGCTACTCAAATTGTATGCTCTGTCAATAGCACTTTTGCAAACTAAAGAATTCGAAAGTCAAATCACCTCCAGATCTTCAATAATGTCATGCAATTGTGAATCAGCAGTGATGAAAGAGGTAAGTGGTGAATATATGCTTGAGTCCCTCGCTTTAGATGTCGTATTCCTTCTCTCTTTTCTCAGTCCAGACATTTCTGTGTTGTGCACCTGTGATGAAGTAGGTTCGATGGCATCGACAGGCAAAAAGTCTGTGAGAGAAAGGGCATCTTCAAAACACAAATTTTCTTCCCCAATTGGCTGAGCAAGCAGATTTTTTTGCTGTTTTCTGACGATTGAAATTGCTGACCCTGAAAACTCAGGCAAAAACTCGGCAGACATGTCTTGATTCCCAAGCCTGCTGCTCTGCACGCTCTCAGAATCCCCCTTACACTTCACTTCCTTTGGCACTTTCAACTCTTTTGGCATTTTTAATGCCAATCCGTTGGCGTCTGCTTGTGACTGAGAATGATACAGGTTCCAATGTTTCTTCAACTTCCTGTTTCTCTCCTTAGCTCCATGAGTATTAGTATTTGAGGAATCGATGCCGTAAACATTCAAACCATACTTTAAGGACAAAAAGGAGCTTAGATAGCCTTTACCAGAACCCACGTCAATTATCTGAAGAAAACAAAAAGGAAGAAACAGGGCACATATTTTATTAAGATGCAATATATCTTTTTATGCTGTATTTGTTAATTTAGTGTTTTGGTTTCTATTAAAAATAAATTACTGATCACTTTTTTTTAAGATTTATTTATTTGTTTGTTTGTTTATTTATTTATTTAATGTATGTGAGTACACTTCTGCTGTCATACCAGAAGTAGGCATCAGATCCCATTATAGGTGGCTGTAAGCCTCCATGTGGTTGCTGGGATTTGAACTCAGGACCTCTAGAAGAGCAGTCAGTGCTCTTAACCGCTGAGCCATCTCCCCAGCAAATTACTGATCACTTTTATCTAACATTTTCCAGTTCCATATAGTACAGTAAATCAAAGGAACAACTAAGGAACAGAAATAATATTGGAGGCAAAAAAGAAAGTATGTTTTTATCATATATGGCATTATTATCTCCATAGAAAATTCCAAAGAATATCTTTAGACATCAACAAAAATAACTGCTGTACTAAACAATGTGCCAAGATGTTGGGATAACCCATACATATTGTCTCGACTGTCTGTGAAGTCCGGTGTTCTCAGTTGTTAACTGCTGTGCCAGCAGTGCCCGGCTAGCAGGACATGGAAAAGTTTGTCACTTCCTCACCTGCCCACAAGGAAAGGCAAGCTGCTATGCTGTGGGGGAGGAGTCTCTCCCATTATGCTAATAGCCTGGGGGTTTTTTGTTTTTTGTTTGTTTGTTTGTTTTTGTTTTGTTTTGTTTTTTGAGGAAGAAGTGTGATGTGTGACCAACAAAGTGCTATAGGTTGAAGCTTGGGCAGAAAAGAAGCAGAGGAGAGAGAGTCAGCTGGACAAAAGCAGAAAGTGAGCAGGGACATAGAGCGGTGAGAGCCAAATGGGGAGATGAGGTGGAAGAGAAATCTGCTTAAGTTAGATCGGCTAGCTGAGGGGACCATGCCAGCAAGGAGGACCCCTGAAAGGCCCACAATACAAGGCACCCAGTAAACAGAGATTAACAATAATGCAACAGAACATATATAATGCAACAGTAAAGGACATTTTGAATGCAAATGCTTTAAAACAAGACAATATAACAATACCTAGCAGGTAAGTTTAACAAAGGACAGAACAGCATATACTGCAAACTATAAATGTGACATAAAACCCTGGAAAGTTAGACAGAGAGATAGCTGAGACAGCTCATGTCATGATCCATCAATTTCAATACTAAGATGGCAATTCTTCTCTTTCAACTGACAAAGATCAACACAATCCTAACTGAGTCTAAAGACACTGAAAATCATACACTGCAATTTATATGGGAATGCAAATCACCTGTAAATAACAAAAACATTTTCAGAAAGAAAAAAGTTAAAAGACATTATTAGTTCAACAATTAACATAAGAGGCTAGGAAGAAGGCTCAGTGGATAAAAAGATTGTCTTGCAAACCTAACGACTGTAAGTTAGATTCCCAGAAGACACATAAAGTGAGCAGGCTTAGTCAAAGCTCCTATAAGCAAAGCACCAAGAAGCAGGACAGGATCCCTCCAGCAAGCTGACTTGCCAGTCTGAACTGGCAAGGTCTGAGTTTAACAAGAGATGTTGCTTCCAGAAATAAAGTTGAGAGTGACCAAGAAAGGACCACCAAATGTCACGTTGGGCTGTCACGGCACACCCATACATACATCATGCATACATGTTGAAGACATATACAGACATGGAAGCGTACTATACATGAATACGCATGCAAAAAATTGACCTAAAACAATGGCCCTAACAGATAAATATGCTCTAAGAACAGATATAAATCATCAGGGAAAAATTCTGGAAATAGACCTGACCTTAGAATATTAGGCAGACTGCCCAAGGATAAAATAATCTTTTCAATAAATAATACTGTGGTAAAGAAGATGTAGCTACATGGGGGCAGAAATAAACTCTGCCTCTCACATAGGAAACAAATATTAAAAGGAGATTATGCGTCAAACTGTAAGTCTAGAAATAATATACTTTGCAAGAAAACATGAAAAAAAATCTATATGATCTAGGGCTAGGCAAGGATTTGTATATAGGACATAAAAGCAAGAATGACAAGACAATTCAGATAGATTTCACTAAAAATAATTTCACTTTTGCCATTCAAAATATACAGTTTAGATTTAGGAAAAAAATATATTTTTACATGTTTGTTTTCATGTGTGTCTGTGTGTGTGTTTCCTTCTATGTCCTACCACCCAGGGACTGAACTCAGGATGCCAGTCACTCTTGGAGTTATGTGGCTTTCTCTGCTGCATCATCTATTGCCAGCCTCTATATATTTAACATATATAGCTAACTGGAGTCGGGGGGGAGGGGGCTAAGTAGCCTCCCACTGGCTGAGGAGCTATTGACAGTTGATGCTAGATAGGGAAGGAAGAGCCAGTTTCTTAAGGTCTTTTTTAAGGGTGGATCCCAAGCAGGTAAACCATGCTCCAGTGAATAACTCCACATTCCTGAGTAATACAATCAGCACTAGCCGGACTTGGGCTATAAAGAACAAGAGGACTAATGTTGTAAGGAAGAACAGAGGGTATTAAAAATTACATACTTCCATTACACAGTGGCACAGAGCAGTTTTTTCACTACAAAGGGATGGGGATATAGTGACCAAAGACTGAACTAAGCACATCAGGGAAAACGACTGAATGTTGTAGCTCCATGTCCAGGATCTGGGTTTTGGTTTCAAATGGCTTAGGTAGCTCCTCCCCTCCAACTTTGCTGCCTAAAACAGAAGAAAAAACTGGCCAGAGGCTGCCCCTTCCGTGCTCCTGTTGCCTGTTCTGCTGCCTTGGTTGGTCCCTCAGCTCTGCTGCCTCCCTGGCAGGGGGCTCCAGGGAAGATCCTGGTTCTCCTCACCTCCTCTAGGTGCCCAGCGGTGTCTGTGCCTCTGATCTTCTCCTCAGCTGATTGATTTTTTTACGCCTTTCCCTTTTGCCACTCAAGACAACTCATGACTGGCTTATGAACTTGCCTTCTCACCTCACAGGTCCCTCAGCAGTACATACACCACGAGGAACAAGACGTTGACATTTTAATCTGGCCAGGCCCCAGATCAGCCATCTCTCGGTGCTGTGGTGCTATGCCTGTAACCACCTGACCTATAAACCCCCCACCTACCCAACAAACACAGGCTTGGTTGCAAAGCAGTATAAGACCTGAGAACTCTATTGCCCTTCCTTAGAACCCAGGTCCTGGCAGCCAGGGAGAGGCAAACCTGCGGCCTATAGCCTCACTAGAGCAAGAGGCCAGGCAATGGAGCTGGTTCAGATGGGCCCTCAGATAGCCTGTTTGTGGCTCCTCTCTGGGTGTTCAGGTACTGTATTTAGTGTAAATACTTTATGTTGCTGACTAAATATTTCACTCACCTAAGTTGAGCCGAATCGGCTTCCATCTTTGACCGAGATGCCAATTAATGAGGGAGAGAAGACTGCTCTAGGGTCTCCCAGAGAAGCCAAGGTCAGCCAGAGAAGCCGGGGTGTCTGAGTAAGAATGTGGAAAAGGAATGTGCGGGATTTTTATGTGTTTCTATTTTAGAGATAAGGCTGGACTTAATAAAGCTTTATAGAACTTTAAATTCTCAAAAAAAAAAAAAAAAAAAAAAAAAAAAAAAAAAAAAAAAAAAGAAAAAAAAAAAAAGAAACCTGTGGCCGTCTTCCCACAGTTCTGACATTCCACTGTCTCAGGTCGTACACAGTAACTCAGGCTTCACCTTCAGAGTCCTCACTGGGACTCTGACTCTGCTACATGTTGCCAGGTCCCAGTGACTCTGAAATCATGGAGGAAGAACACATGACTACCTTAATCTTACATCTTTTATGCCTCCACATGGCAGCATTGTCAAGTTCAAGTGCCAGCTCAGGATGGAGCATGCCCCATTTGGATCCTGAGTTTCAATAGCTTCTGTATGCTGAAGATGGTGGCTTTCTTAGGTATTTACCTTCCAGGAACAGAAAACCTCTTTGACTTTTTCTTTTCACAATTTTGACCCTAACGTGTGTGGAGTCTTGTTCTCTAGGTACCTGTGATGGCTATGCTTGGCTATCAACTTGCCATTATCTGGGATTAAAAACCAAAAATGGAGGGGCACACCTGTGAGGGTTTTTTTGGTTAATCAGAAGTGAGAAGATCCGCTTCTAATACAGACCTTTGAGATGTGAAGGCACATTTTTTATTCGGATCCTTTGAGGTGGAAGACCCACCTCTAATCTGACCCATGCCTTCTGCTTGAAGCCTCTCTAAGGACATGGAAGAAGAAAACCTTTTCTTTGCCTGCTTGCTCTCTCTCCTCACCAGCAAGCCCTTCACTGGAATCACAGCCTATCTCAAGAATTCCAGGATATACTAGAGACCAGTCTTTCTTTGCCTTATTCTAGCTTCGTGTGGCAGCTCCGTGACAGATCTTTCAGTGAAGATTTAAGCACTGTGTGTAATCTTTGGTAAGAGAAATAGACATGGGAAGGAAAGTTGAGAAGAGGAAGATGGGGTGGGGAACAACAGTCCTTTAAAGGTAGAAGTAGGAAAGGAAATCTGAGTGATACCAAAGATGGTAAGACTTGTAAGGAAATATTCTTACCTGCTTTAAGCCACAGTAATCAGCAATACTGCAGATTAGCTCTGACATTGCCTGAACCTCATGTGATTTTTTTGTATTCATAAACTCAATTGCCTTCACATTTTCATCTGAACAAACATAAAGAAAATTAGAAAACTGCTACAAAAGAGAATTTTAGTTGTCACCTGAAATTCACAGCTTTTTAAATTAAACATCAAAATGGCATAAATTCTATTGTGATATCTGTGTAAATGTATTATTTTAAGTTATGATTCAAATTGAACTAATAAAAATCCACAGATTATTAAAGCCATTCCTTGGTATAAAAAATAGTTAACTAGAAGTGAAAAAAACTGAACTACCAAAAACCAAACCAAACAAAAAACCTTGCCTTCAAAGAAGAGCTCCAACTGAGTGAAAAGATAAGCAAGCCACAAACTGGAAAAGACATTCTAATTCACATATATACAACTAAAACCAACCCGTACATGCCAATAAGAAAAACCTGCCCAATCCAAGTGCAGCAAAGGAGCAGCTGTCGTACGACCTGCACTGTCCGACACAGTGGCTGCTAAGCACATGACTATTTACAGTCACAGAGAAAATTACCAGAGCCAAAATGCAAATTACACTTCTAAACTATATTAGCCATATCTGAAGTGCTTAATAGCCACATGTGGTTATTTTCTACTATGCAGTGTATAGCAATTACATACACTAATATATACACGAATATAGTGTATGGTATTGTGGACACATTCAACAATACAGCACTTTAGAGCACACACTATATGCTCTAGAATATAAAGCACATATAACAAGGCAGTCAGCAGCATCAGACATGTGGGAATCGGGTGGAGGCAAGTTCAAATTTAGGGTTGGGCTAGAACTCAATCTATTATGGTACGGTAGTGCTCACATGCAACATGCCTGCTTACAGGCTGAACCTCTTATTTCTTCAATAGGAAAGTGTAAAGCTTACTAATAAGATGTTTCTAGGAGTAAATGGTTTTAATACAATGGCATTGGCATCAGATACAAGCCTAGAACACAAATAAACTGACATACTCCAGGATAGGGAATATATTCCCTCCATACGCAGCTAGCTGTCATTAGCTTGTCTCTAACACTGTGAAGTCAGCTTTCTTTCACTGGTGTAAGACAGCATCCATGTAGATCTTGGTGATCACATCTGCTATTCTCTCTCACTTTGATACCTAACACATACTACTTCAATTTTAGAAGGCAGAGGGAAGGCTAGGCAGACCATCCTTAATGAGAGGTTCACTCAGTTGTGGCCACTTAGAAACCTCTGGGATAAAGTACTTATGCTTTGGATACAACGCCAATGGAAATGTTGCTGATGAACTCAATTACAGCCAGAACACCCTAACCCTGAGCCATGACTTCCCAAAGTCCTTTATAATTTGCTCCAGTGAAACATGGATATGTGAAAATAATTTTGATTAAAATACTTAGAGATAAAAGAAGAACAACAATAATAATGAAAAAAAATGTATAAGAAGGGGGAGATAAGCTCCCTTTACAATGAAGGACTTCTGTGAATCCGCTTGTCAGCAAACACTAATCACTGGTAATAGGACAAAATTATACATGCCTCTTAGTGAGATGCATGAAAAAGCAAGTTAATTAGCACTCTTGTTAACTGTAAAGCTGATTAGTCATGGGGAAATAATCAAACAAACCTTCCTGCATGTGTCAAGTTACCAGTGTCAGGATAAACAAGGAGAAAAAAGACTGAGGTGAAATTCTCCATGGAAGGGATTTAAACACTGCATCTAAATGTCATGAATGAGCCCAGACTGAGTCCTACACTAAGGAAAAAGCAGGCTGGAGAGACGACTCAGAGGGGAAGAGGAGTTGCTAGTTTTGCAGGGGACACTGAGTGATTCCCTGGCACGGCAGCTCACAACTGCTCAAAACTAGATCAGACACCCTTTTCTGACCTCTGTGTGCACCAGCAAACACTTGAACACACACATGCAAGTAAGCAAAACACTTGCATAGATAAAAGAAAAAAATCTAAAAGAAAAATATTTTAAAACAAGAAGCTATAAGCAATTTCTGCAACACTAAGACAAATTTAAGTACACTCTGCTTATTAGATAGTATTACTAATACACAGTTAAAGTCCTGAATAAATCGACATGCTACAGGGTAAGCAGGAATGTATTGGGTTCTTATGGATATGTGCTAAAATATTTGCAGGTAATATCTGTAATTGATGGTCAAAGGATTCAGATTTTAAAGAAGTATGTGTGTGGGTGTCCTACTAGCAAACAGAGAGGGTTTTAGCATGGCAAATCTAGGTCCAAAGTATCAGGATTCATGGCAGGATTTAAGCAATGTTTCTCTAAGTTTACAGCTTTCTAAAAAAAAGTTGGTGAACTAATAAGAGTCAAATGAGATAGCTGACAATAAAGGTCACATATTTTTACCAGTGGTGTAATTAGAATTTAACCCACGTTCCCTACTACTAAAGCTGTTCCTCAGCATGGAGCACAGCCCACTTTTAAAGTCACAGCCTCCTGTCCATCACCTTTTAACTAGGGTACCATCTGACATTTTGCATAACTA
>JADRCD010155390.1:0-20861 GCA_019843815.1 Montemys delectorum | reverse complement strand
GTAATTGTTGTTCATCCTAAGGGGCTGCAAACCCTTCAGTTCCATAGAACCTTTCTCTAACTCCTTCATTGGGGACCATGAAACTCAGTTCAATGAATGGCTGTGAGCCTCTACATCTGTATTGGTCAGGTATTGTCAGAGCCTCTCAGGAGATAGCTATATGCTTGTCCTTCCTTCAGTCTCTGCTCCATAGTTAATCTCTGCCACTCCTTCTGTGGGTATTTGGTTCCCCTTTTTAGGAAGGAATGAAATGTCCACCTTTTGGTCTTCCTTCTTCTTAAGTTTCTTGTGGTTTGTGGGTTGTTCTTCCTGTATTCCAAACTTCTGGGCTAATAATCACTTATCAGAGAATGCATACCATGTGTGTTCTTTTGTGATTGGGTTACCTCACTCAGGATGATACTCTCCAGATCCATCCATTTCCCTAAGAATTTCATAAATTCATTGTTTTTAATAGCTGAGTAGTACTCCATTGTGTAGATGTACCATGGTTTCTGCATCCATTCCTCTGTTGAAGGACATCTGGGTTGTTTCCAGTTTCTGGCTATTATAAATAAGGCTGCTATGAACATGGTGGAGCATGTGTCCTTATTACATGTTGGAGCATCTTCTGAGTATATGCCCAGGAGTGGTATAGCTGGGTCTTCTGGTAGAACTATGCCCAATTTCCGGAGGAACCACCACACTGATTTCCAGAGTGGCTGTACAAGTTTGCAATCCCACCAGCAGTGAAGTAGTGTCCCTCTTTCTCCACAACCTCTCCAGCATCTGCTGTCACCTGAGTCTTCTGACTCCTAGCCAATCTGACTGGTGTGAGGTGGAATCTCAGAGTTGTTTTGATTTACATTTCCCTAATGACTAAGGATGTTGAACATTTCTTTAGGTGCTTCTCAGCCATTTGGTGTTCATCAGTAGAGAATTCTTTGTTTGGCTCTATGCCCCATTTTTTTAATAGGGTTATTTGGTTCTCTGGAGACTAACTTCTTGAGTTCTTTGTATACATTGGATATTAGCCCTCTATCAGATATAGGGTTGGTAACGATCTTTTCCCAATTTGTTGGTTGCCGTTTTTTCCTATTGACAGTGTCTTTTGCCTTACAGAAGCTTTGCAACTTTAAGAGGTCCCATCTGTCAATTCTTGATCTTAGAGCAGAAGCTATTGGCGTTCTCTTCAGGAAATTTTCCCCTGTTCCTATTTGCTCCAGGTTCTTCCCCACTTTATTTTCTATTAGTTTCAATGTATCTGGTTTGATGTGGAGGTCCCTGATCCACTTGGACTTGAGCTTTGTACAAGGAGAAAGGAATGGGTCGATTTGCATTTTTCTACATGTTGACCGCCAGTTGAGCCAGCACCATCTGTTGAAAATGCTGTCTTTTTTCCACTGTATGGCTTTATCTCCTTTGTCAAAGATCAAGTGACCATAGGTGCATGGGTTCATTTCTGGGTCTTCAATTCTGTTCCATTGATCTACCTGCCTGTCACCGTACCAATACCATGCAGTTTTTATCACAATTGCTCTGTAGTACAGCTTAAGGTCCGGGATTGTGATTCCACCAGAAGTTCCTTTATTGTTGAGAATAGTTTTGGCTATCCTGGGTCTTTTGTTATTCCAGATGAATTTGCAAGTTGCTCTTTTTAAGTCTGTGAAGAATTAAGTTGGAATTTTGATGGGGATTGCATTGAATCTGTAGATTGACATCTACTTAATTTTTATAATACACGTGAGTGTATGATTCTTTAAAAAAACAAATCCCCAATAGCAATATTAATACCATATTATAATTCATGTCTTTGCACACAAAATGAATGTTTTATTAAATGAAATGATGCAGAAGCAGCTATTTCAACAAGATTACATACAAATGAAATTTGTGGAGAAAGTAGTGATTAATCATAATAAACAAGAACTTCTCTGTGCTATCTCCAATAGCCTATGTTTCAGAGTGAGCAACTGATTGAAGTTCAGGAAGGACTGAAAGTGAATAGACAACACATTATAAAATAAAAATGTGTCAATGTGGCTTTATCATTCAGTTGTTCTTGTTCTTATTTTATTTTCCATATATGTTGGCAAGTAACAGGAGACTGAGCCAAACAACCCCAATTAATTCAGCACCGATTGGCACAATTGGCACCCCCTGCTAAGACGAAAGGAGATCTGAGCAAAGAAAAAGGCCTGAATTGGCTCTTCATAGCTGGGAAAATGTGCCTCCCCAGACTCACATCACTGACATCACCTGCAGTGCATTCTGGGGTAGCTAACATTGCAGGTTGCTGGTATTCTATTCGGCTAGTTCATTAAGAAAGACAAATGTATACTCTTTTTCTCTGAAGTTTAACGAGAATCTGACCATCATAGATTTGAGATTTGTTCATGTGCTTAGTGTGTCCTTACGAGTGTGCAAGTCAGTTTATAATTATGAGATCGAATTGATACATTTTTTTGAGTTTTTAAAAAAAATCATCATGAATCTTCAGTTTTGTGTTTGTGTTGGAATATGAATTCTCTTTGGGGTTACTGCCAGGAACACACATTTACACTATTCTTTACATTAAAATCTGTCAGGCTGCTTTCACATCTCTTAAGACCAGCTCACTCTATGTCTTGGCAAGCCACTGCCAATGGTGTGGGAAGCAAATCTATAAGGAATTTTAAAGCAATAACCTTGGAGTTTTATTCAAACAAAATCAAATTTCTTTTTTCATATTTATTTATTTATTTATTTAATGTATATAAATACACTGTAGCTGTTTTCAGACACACCAGCAGAAGGCATCAGATCTCACTAGAAATTGTTGTGAGCCACTATGTGGTTGCTGGGAATTGAACTAAGGACCTCTGGAAGAGCAGTCAGTGCTCTTAACCACTGAGCCATCTCTCTAGCCCAAAAAAAATCAAATTTCTTAAT
The DNA here is from genome assembly GCA_019843815.1 of Montemys delectorum. Lineage (NCBI taxonomy): Eukaryota > Metazoa > Chordata > Mammalia > Rodentia > Muridae > Montemys > Montemys delectorum. The sequence continues at coordinate 17,951 of JADRCD010155390.1, read as the reverse complement.
GGAGGCTGAGAAATCAGTCTGTAGGTCTCTATTCTCTTTAAAGACAAAGCTGACAGCTCATTTATTTTTATTACAGTCTAGAAATACCAGTGTATTAGAATAGAGTTTTAAACTGGACTTTCATTACTAAGCAGGAATCTAATAAAATGTGCTTAAGTAGGTGAACCAACATGCTTTGTGTCTCTGTTTTTTGGTTGATGGAGGCAACATATATTAGTATAAATAATTGTGTTACTAAATAAGGTGGTTTGGGCTATAAATGACATATTTGCTTTACAGTGTGGAAATGTTTCTCACCAGCACATTCTTCAAACCGTAGTGATCTCCAGATTTATTACACATCTCAAAACTAATAGTATTTTACCTCAAATGATTTTCAGTATCATGAAATGAAGCATTCTCCTTTTCAGTTCCTACAACTGAATGTTGGAGTTACTGTGTTCTCCTCTTTTCCATAGCCCTCTAGGCAACATATGTTATTAAACCATAGATAGTCATCAGGGAAAGCAGAGAGTATGTGAGAAATTAGAGACCCTAAGCAGTAAAACTGTAGGTAAGCTCTCTCTTGAGTCATCTCTTCACTTTGAATCATTTATGTTAAGCAAAATAAACTCAAGGAACCTTTCCTTGGTTACTGTGCTCTTTGAAATATTTTGTTCAATTGTTGTCAGGAAGTCAGTGTTATATATTTTTATATCAAATGTTTTCTCTTGGCACTCAGTGGTATTGATTTTGTGGCCAAAGGGATATGATCAATGAAGTGACAGTTGGAACCTAAAAATGACTAGGGCAGGAAACATAGAAATGATGAGCTAACCTCCAAAGGCTCTGCGGAGAAATGCTCATCTGGACCTCTTGCTTTTTTAGAATTGGGAGGCAATCCTGAGAGAGCTACTTTTAGCAAGGATTCCATTGACACATACTTCATGTCAGGTCAGAAATACCATAAAGGGCATCTCTTCTACTGTGGTTTAGCCACGGGGCAATAAGCTGTGAAAGGGTAACGTGAGAAAAAGATAAAGTAAAGTTCCATTTGTTATATAAGGGCAAGAAGTGACAGAGTTCTAAACTTTAAGTTCAGCTTCGATGAGAAGACTCTAAGTACCATTCCTATTGATTTTTAGCCATAAGTATGCCCATCCCCAAACTAAATTAGCTGACATATTTTATCAGCACATCTATTTGGAAAGCCTTCTCAAACTCCTAGACATATTTAAATTCTTTCATTGAATTCCTCTAGCAGATAGGAAATGTTACCATATGATTGGTACCAAGGCAGATGCCTAGAAACAAAGGATAGATTTTTCTTAATACAAGTCCTTCTCAACTTGCATAAGGATTTCTACTTGGTAGCCTTGTTGTAAGTTGAAAGTATCAGCGCATCTAGCACCGAGAAACTGCCATAGTCACAGTACAGCAATACACTCTACAGTGATGTATTATCTCATTTGTCAGTCCTGTGGCTGGTGATCATTGTCTATCATAGCTTTAAAAAGTATTTCCATCTGGTGAAATTTTGAAAAAAAATTAAAAAGCAAAATTTTAGGTATGTTTTATATTTAGAGTATATCATTTTCACTCCAAAGTAAAGTTGAAACCAAACAAAACAGAACACTACAAGAACACCGTAATGTATGACCTCAGAGAGGCTATAAACAATACTTCACTAAAGAAACATAATCACTAGCTATTCTCCAGATATCGGTCCTTATACCCACAGATAAGTATAGTCCTCATTCCTCAACAAGGAAACTTCTCTTTGCCATGGAAAGTGCCTGTCACAGAATATTATAACCAGCGAAAATGGAGAGTTGGAGACCCCAGTCCCAAAGAACGTATATACAAAATGTCTCCAGACCTAAGGCACAGGAGACATTGCAGAAGAGAGGCAGAAAGATGGTAAGATCCAGAAGACCAGGGGGTTTGCTGTGAGATTTTTAACTCATAGGAATATCAGAGCTACATTCAGAAAGTCTCAGCAAAATGGATGCACAAACATGAGCTGACCAAGAACAACAGAGGCATGCCAAAGTAGATAGGGAAAGCCCATGAGGGCTCAGCTCTACATAGGAAAATACGGGAATGCTGGAAGCAAAACAAAAAAAACAAAAAAAAACAAAAAGAACCAAAAAGGTCTTCTGCTAGTGAAGGGCACACTGTTTACCCCGTACCAAGGGACATTAAAGAGACTGAGCAGGTTATATTGAGGAATATGTATGTATGTAGACATTCATGTAGCAACAATTAATGGAGGGGAAAGAGACAATAGAATTGGAGAACAAGGAGGAGTGTTATGGGATGGTGTGAAGGGAGGAAATGGAAGCGAGAAATTAGAAGTAATGTAATTATATTATTTCTGCAACAAAGAGTAACAGTAAATCAAATTATCATAAAAGATCCTCTCTGTAATATTTCCCTTTAATATACTCAAATGCTTTATCTATCTATATTATAATGTGGTCATTGGAGGGATAACCTGTTTGAATATGAGAAGAAAAAAGACCAACTTCATATATACAAAAGCTACTAAAAAAAAAATCTCTGGAAGATGTACTACTTGCAATTAATAATAAAAATAAATGAGAACTTGTTTTTCTTCTTCCCAGACAATACCTATGCAAACGGTTGAAGGAAAAGAATAAGTTTATATCCAAGAGGGTAGCTAAAGAGGAAGAGGAAGAAACTAACTCAGGCTAAAACCAGGCCTGGTGTCAGGCACCTAACTAGGGGCATAGTGACCTAAAGGCAAAGGAACATCACTGAGAGTGATTCTGAGGAGACTAAGGTGGGTACATGTGGAGGTACTCTCTGTGTTTTAGTGTTCTTTGTCATAGAGGAAGCTACCAGAAGGCTTTGAATCTCAGTCTGTTATCAATTCATCTGAATATATTTGCATATTCATTTTCTTCAGCCATTTGCATAGGTATTGTCTATGAAGAAGAAAAACAAGTTTTCTCCTTTTTTGTTATTATTAATTGCAATTGGAATATTTTCCAGAAGCAGCATACTTCTTAGGGAACTGGCATGTTAGCTGTAACCTTCCCTTCAGTGATTTCTATATATTTCTTCACATATAGGCAATATCACAGATTATTTAAATGCCAAATGTACAAGCATATTGAACAATTATTGCTATCAGAAAAGAGCATAAAGTAGCCTTATCTATGTTCCTGATTTTCAAATCATCAAGTTTGCCAGAGACTGAAAATGTCTACCTAATAATACATTGTCGGAGAAGAAATTTAGGTTTGTCCTAGACCAATGTATGCTTTATATTTTATAACATTAAAAGAAGCAGTATGCAAGGATTCATTAAGTCTGGGATACTTATTAGAATAATCAAACCTGTGCCTTTGTGCCATTTAGTCTTATAATGTCTGTCACATATAAACATTCAATCACGTTATTATAAACAGTCAGCTGATTATGGAAGAGGAAGTTTCTTGGACTCCATGTGTTTCATATCATCTCACTTCAGGATTCAGGATTTTTGAGTATTATTTAGATATTTCATTGACATGAAAACTGAGCACTTGAGACTACAGACAGTAGAACACCGTAGGCAACCAAGCATATCAAAATACAGTACACACAGAGACTTTTACTGCTCCCGCTATTTAAAGACCTATTTTCATGAGCTTATTAGCTCCTAGCAATCCCGAAGGAGAAATGCAATTAAAACTTAATCATACCAAAAGCTGGGATTCTTCTGATTCAGCGAACTTGTAATCTATTATATAGTTTACTTGTAAATGTCGGAATGCTCAGAATGAGAAGTCTATAAATGAATTTCATTCTGCAGCAATACAGTCTTATTGGATTCAGTGCAGGGTCTGCCTAATTTGTGTGCACTTTACTCGTTCTCTCCCACCCCCTTAACACTTTCCCATTTCTAAATGGGTTCATCTCTTTTTCTTTGGTGAAACACAGTAGCTCCTGTTCCCCTTCCCTCTCATATTTCCTTGCTCCCTAGATCTCAGATATGAAATCAAATCCCTATAAAATAGATGATTCTGAGGAACTTGATCTCATATATATGCAAGTCAAGCAAAGAGTTTAGAGAGATAGAAAAAAAACACACTTGAGTGGTACTGTATTTGCCCAGGAACTCGAGGTGAACCAGGAGATTTTATTACTCTGAGTGAGAGGCCGGCCCTGTTTCCATCACAAATAGTGATTTTATATCTCTACTCTATCTCCTACCTCCACCTCTGATTTTTGTCATGGGATAGTGTGAGTTTCCTGAAAGCCATGCAAAGCAGTTAGCAACCATGAGGGCAATTGTGAGAATGCTTTCTGCCTCCCATGGAAAAGTATTCGCCATTCATCCATAAACCACTCTTTTTGATATGTGGAAGGAAATCAGGCTAGAGTAGACCAGGAATGACAGAAGACCAGAGCATGAGCTGCCACAAATTCAACTGATCTTATGGCTTATTAGACAAGTCAATTCTTCACATGTAGCTTTTGAGTTGACAAGGACCTTGTTATTTTGTTGACAGAGGTATACCAGAAGTATGTTTGCTTGCTTTCTTCCTTGCATCCTTTCCCCTTCCTTCCCCCCATCCTTTCTCTTTCATTTCCATTCTTTTTGTGTCTTTCTTTCTTTTCCTCTTCTCTTTTTTATTTCCTTCTTTCTCTGTTTTTTTCTTTCTTTCCTTCTTTCCTTCCTTCCTTCTTCCCTTCCTTCCCCCCTTCCTTTCTCTTTCATTTCCATTCTTTTTGTGTCTTTCTTTCTTTTCCTCTTCTCTTTTTTATTTCCTTCTTTCTCTGTTTTTTCTTTCTTTCCTTCTTTCCTTCCTTCCTTCTTCCCTTCCTTCCTCCCTTCCTCCCTCCCTTCCTCCCTTCCTCCCTTCTTTCCTATTTTCCCCTCCATCACTACCACAGCCTCTTCCCCTCCTCCTCCGCTCCTTCTTCCTTCACCTTCTCCTCATCTTCCTTAAACTAGAATTGAAATAGCTGTGCAGATTGAGACTAGATGTTGGTTTTCTCTGGTTCATGCTACTTTTGAACAGCTGGCTTTAAAAAAAATGTGTCTGTGCTTAAATTTTCACTAAAGTTGTAATTATCTTGGAGAGATTGAAGTTTCACTGAGAAACACAATAACTTACAGAGGGATGAAAGAGAGTTATGGTAGGAGTACAGAGAAGGCTGTTTAAAGGCAGCTGGAGGGCAATACACTGTCCCTTTTTTACCCTGAGGGATGATTCTCTCTGCTCTGTATCCAAATTCATATATGTTTAGCAAACCTCTTCTATCACGTAAATAAATGAGCTGCCCAAAGGGTGTGCTTCACCGCCTTTAATGATACACAGAGTCCAACCTTCTTCCTCTTGCATGGGATCATAAAAACATGGCTTCAGCATATAGAAATGTATAAGTATGAAACTGTATGTTTGTAGATCAATTATATAATTCAATCATTGATTCTTAAAAATTGTAAGAACATTTTAATATGCTCTGTGATATATATCATTTCACAATTTTAAGTAACTGAAGTCACTAACTCAAACAGAAATTTTAAAAATCTAACATGATAACAGAGCAAAAGACGTGGTGCTTACATGCTGAAAAATGGTGTTTAAAAATTATTGCATGTCTTCCCTCAACTTCTTAATCCATTCTGTTTCTCTAAGAGCAGAAAACTTTGTGAGTCCTATCAAAACACCCAGGCCCCAATGGACAGTAGCTGCTGACCCAGCTGAGGAAGTTCTGAAAGGAGCTTTGGTGTTGTGTGGCATGGTGTGCAAAATTCACAAGTTACATGTTCAGAGCCAAAGACTTCAGGGATGTCCCATAATGAAACATGGGCAAACAAGCCCTAAATACCTGAAATCCATTACATGTTTGGTTTATGGTTAAGCACTGGTTGTTGCACATTGAAACACTTCTTTTGTAGTGTCATTATTTTGGGGGGGTTGATCTCCCCATTGAGCTATACATAAGCATAGGAGGCTGCTTAAGAAACTGGTCTGCAGAGCATGGTCTAGGTCAGGGTGGAGAGCATGGGATTTTAACATATTTTCCTTGTCCTTGACATTATAAACAAGTCTCCAGACCTTTCAAATTTGCTGTCACTTATCTCCAGCGACAAACAGAAAATGGCTTTTATAGAGAAAGATTCCACCCCTCCTTGAAACAAAAAAATGAAAGCAACAGGTTCTGTCTAGACCAGTGGCTAAGACTAAAATGGATAGGTTGAGTAACATTTTCAGGGTATTGGCTAAGGACCAGACAGTCCTCTGATTAGTATTTCTCACATAAACTAATTTCACATTTGTGTTTTAGGATGATTATTAGTCTCATTGATATGTAACAGGTGAAGGAATTACAAATAGAACGTTGATGGCAGCTACAGAACCTTCATTATTTAAATTAAAATGAATGGTATTTTCAGAGAGAACCAAGTAAAATAACTTATTCAAATTGTCTAGTCCTCTGCTGAAGCATAACCATCAATCTCCAGAACTTTATCTGCCTCCTTCTTACATAGAACATTGAAGCTACATCAGGATAAGAACCTTTTGTTTCTGTACCTGAGTTTATATCATCTTATAAGTTGCTACACCAACGATTTATCCCATTTTATTCTCATTGAATGATCCAAGCAGTACTATTCGAATTCAAATGAAATGAAACAATGTCACATCAAATACACAGCATTCTACAGCTCTCAACTCATCACACACTTTAACTAATTTTACTATTTTCAGTAGATCATACTATTGTTTCTGGATACAGAAAAGATAATATGGATCACAGGGTAAAAAATACCTTTTCATTTACCAGTGTTCTACATATGGTGAAGATGAAGCTCAAATGTACACAGAGATAGTTGGTTCACAAGTTCACATTCCTAAGTCCTACATTGATCTGCATTAAACCTTAACACAATTAAAACTAGCAGTGCTGAAGTTAAGAAACACTACTGTGAAAATCTTCTCTAAGGTTTAGTTATTTCTAGGAAAGGGATTATAGGCTCAAAGACATTGAAACCAGGAAACAGTGTGAAGCAACTCTTTTGTAGTTACCTTGCCCATCCTAAATGCTGGCTCTTGGTACCATCTTGTATGGCATCACATTTTGTTGGCTACAGGACAAGAATTACCTTGAACTCCCCAAGTCTGGAGAGCCACGATGCTGGCTCTACTGACCTAAGTAAAATCTACAAATCTGTTTTGTTTAGTTTTTCTGTTTATAAACCAAAACTCAGCTGGATAAACTCTATTTTAGTTGAAACAAAACTTTTTCAAGTTATTGTTTATGACATATTATGAATTTGAAAATTAAACCGAACAGCTTCAGGAAAAACATATATACAAAGGGCTCAGAAACTATAAAAGTATCTTTTATTCGCCTGATGCAATTGTTGTCTCTAGGCATACTGTTGAACAAACTCACACTTTCTAGCTCTTTCTGAACTCTGGCTGGCTGGTTCAGTTCAACTCATCTGGTGTCTCCTGAGAGGCTCTGACAGTACCTGATTAATACAGAAGTAGAGGCTCACAACCTCTACTCACATTGGACTGAGCACAGGGACACCAATGAAGGAGCTAGAGAAAGGACCCAAGGAGCTGAAGGGTTTGCAGCCCCTTAGGACAAACAACATTATGAACTAACTAGTACCCTCAGCGCTCCCAGGGACTAAAACTCCAACCAAGGAGTACAAGTAGGGGAGGGGGATTCATGGCTCCAGCAACATGCTTATAGCAGAGGATGGCCAAGTCCGTCATCAATGGGAGGAGAGGACCTTGGCCCTGTGAGGGCTCTATGCCCCAGTGTAGGGGAATGCCAGGGCCAGTAAGCAGGAGGGGCTAGGATGGTGAGCAGGGGGAGGCAGGAGGGAACAGGGGATTGTTATAGTTTTTGAGTTTATTTAATTTAATTTATTTATTTATTTATTTATTTATTTTTATTTATTTATTTTTTTTTTTGGAGGGGAACCTGGGAAAGGAGATATTGTAAATAAAGAAAACATCTAATAAAAAAAGAAACCTCCTAAGCTGACTGATTCTGGCTTCTCTCCGCTTCTCACTGAATTTCCCTGTAAAGACAACTTGTATAGACACTTTTGGCACACCTTGAAATGGGGATGAGAAATAAGCTGGGACATCACATTGCAATTTAGCCATAGATTGTATATATACATGTATATACCCATATATTGTACATACATGTATATGCATGTGCATGTACATTGTGCCACATTCAATATTTATAATTATATGATATATATTAATATATACATATTTGTGTATCCACAATTATATATTGATTGGCTATGAGAATTAGGCAGTGTTTTGAAGTTTCCATTTTATCGTAACAAGGTACCACAAACTTGATACTTCATCACAGCCCTGGAGGTCACAAACCTAAAATGATAATGTTCATTAAGGGGACTTTATCCTGACAAACTCTGGAAGAAATCTTTGTTTGCTTCTGTTCTTAGGTGCTGTGGGAGATTTTTACTCTCTCATGGCATTTTCAATATGTCTCTTCTTTTCTCTGTGTCTCCCATAAAGACAGATGTCACCGAACTCAGAGTATAATCAGATTATTCAAACTGACCTCATCTTGAGGTCCCTGAGTTGGTTATTCATTCAAAACCCTGTTTACAAAGAAAATTATATATTATAGGCTTCAGGAATTAGGAGGTGAAAGCATGATTTTAAAGTATATGCTTCACCCCAAAGCACGTGAAACAATAGAATGGTGTTAAATTATGGTCTGTGGACTACAAGTATAGTCAGGCTATTAGCTCTAGGAAAAAGATCAGAGATAGAGAATCCAGGAAGAACATAGAAATGGAGAGGATGTATTGTATTTTACCATGGACCCAAAGGGATGCCTGTGTCTCATATGAAGCTCAAGCGAGGGTTTAGATCAGCCATACATACAGATCTATGAAACAGCTCCACAGTGTATGTGGAGCATATATTTCAGTTTGACTAGGACAAGGCTGAAGATATGCAAGAATCTGAGAAACATTTTACTAGATTACAAGATAGAGGTGATCTACTAAGAGATTTTCTAAGAAAACTAAAAACACAGAGTACTTAGTTGAAGGGGAATTAGTAACCCTATATTACAATAAATACATGAATGACTCCAGAATATAAGTCAAAAAACCCAAAAGGGGAAAAAAACAAATTCAGAAAACTGTAAAATTTAAATAGACTAAATTTTTCAAATATCAAATCCTTGATTTTCTAATAAGGCAATTTTTACCTTTCTCTATCTTATTCTGTGCATATTGACTGAATGTTAACTCTAAGGATAATGTGTGAGCTCCATGCCTTTTATTCATTGCTAGCCCTATTTTTAGCTCCAAATGTATAGGGAATTCTAGCACAATCTGACTGCACAGCAAACTGACCAATATAATACAATTCTGTGGTTGTCACTGTTTGATGTGACCCACAATCCCTGAAGACCAGAAAGTTCTGAGTGACTGATTTCACTTTCAGACTGTGCACATGAGGATAGTTAGTGATTCTGTCTATTAGACTAAGCAAGTAAACAGCCAGGTCCTTTGGGTACAAGGATGACAGTGGCGGTAGGCTCGAGTTACTTCTTGTCATTTTGGTTGGGCATTTTCTGTCCAACTACAGTTTGATCAATGATAGCACACCTTTGAATTTATAGTTTCAGAAAAAAAACTATTGTCTATATAAACACTGAAACTCAGCCTTGTCTAAGCAGTACTTTTCAAACCTTTTTATAACTTTTCAAACTTTTTTTAAATTTTTATTGGATTATGATGAGAAAACTTACATTATTTCAATTTATCTGAATTTGTTAACATTTAAAAATGTATTTTAAGTAAATAGAATTAAATCACATTTTTGTTTCCCTTTTGTACCCCCACTCCTCCCAGAGACCCCCTTCAATACCTACAATATCTTTTTTTGTCATATTCCTTAAAATTTATAAAATATTATAATACAAATAAGTATTATAAAAGTTGTTTGATATAAAACAACAATCAATCAGTCTTATGTAGATGTTCATCTACAGCAATAGTGAAAACACATTGTTCTCAATATAAATTTTAAATAACTCCAAACATATTAACTGTATACTTCAAAATAATGCATCACTACTGGTATTTTCCTAAATGAACATAAATATATAAAGTCTTTTTGTTTGTTTTGTATTTAGTAGAGTTTAAAATCTTGGCTCTTACTGTGGTACAAGCCCAAAATAAGAACAATTTTTAGACATTGGATTTCATTGTAATAAGGCTATACTTCAATGACTCTCACATCCTCCATCGTAGCTAAAAGGATAATAGATGGAAAACATCAACATAAGGAGCAAAACTACACCCCAGAAGAAGGAAGAAGGTAATCTTTCAACAAATCCACACAAACCTAATTCTACCTCTTACAACAAAAACAACAGGAATGTGACAATTAATTTTTCTTAATATATTAATATGAAAATTAATATTACCAACATATCCTAATCGATTGAAATCCAATAATATGAGGAATTAGAAATTTGTTGATTGTCATCCAATGGTCTCTCTAATTTGGTAATCGGAGAAATAGGTCCAATATTGTACAATCTATATACACTTTCAGCTTGTTTGTTTGTGACAGTGTCTTGCTGTGTACAACATAAGGGTCTTGAAATCTCGCTTCTCCTATCTAAGCCTCTCTATTAGTAGTATTGTTTATTTCATGTCTTTACACTATACTATGGTTTTCAGAACAGCTTATATATTTCAAAAGTATTTATATGCCCAAAAGAAACATAAACAATTAAATTGGGAAGGGGCTTGTAAGAGAACAACAAAGAGTGAGACTGAATGATTTGCCTGATGTTTGTAATTCTTGTATCAAGTTTGAAGAAGACTTTATAAGTTACTCTTTCTTTGATATATCTATATCTATATCTATCTATATATCTATATATATATAGATAGATATATATTCTTTTGTAGTATATTCTTGATAGAACAAAAGTCACCATAATATTTTGTGACTGCTCCTTCCAAAGCATGGAACATCACTAAATTGATGATAATGAATGCAACAGCTGAAGGAGTATCCAGTCATTTGATATCGTGGTATGGCACTGCCATCTACAAATGCTTTGGACCACATTCACAACCATCTTGGGATGCCTTGGCCTGAAAACCATAGGTTAGATATCTCTGCAAGTTCTAACACATGTACTTCATTTAAGTGTTTTGATGAGTGACAGTCCAGTCTATGGGATAATACACTTGGAATCAAATTAGAGATCATTTCATGTCTGAGAGAACAGAATTTTACTTGCTTTTCTCCTCAGTCGATTTGGACACATTATTATTAAAGCTAATGAAAATTTAAGTTCCTGGGTACTTATTGCTGGTATTAAATTTTTATCTCTATTACCTATTATTTAATTTTAATCAAGTGCTACGCTATAGTAAGTACTTCCTGAAGTCTATACCTCAATTCAATCAATTGTTCTTGAATGAGCCATGTAAGTCATCTACTGAGCATAGACTCATGGGAAGAAAATCCAAAACATTTCCACCTATTAGTATCAATCATTTCTCTTTGGTCTGCAATAATTGAAAACCATTTTAGACTTATTCTCAGTATATGAATTAAATATATGCACTGAATTTCCTCTTTTGTGCTCACAATGTCCTTATAAGCCCCATGTCATGCATGCCTCCATCTTTGTTGCTCTATATGGTCACCACTGTGGCTTCATCTTGCTTTCTATCCTATCCTACGTTCAGAGCACCCAGGTATCTTTTTGATTCTTGAAGTTGGAAAGTAATTGTTGGAACAGAATCTATGATAATATATGAGCTTTTTAACCTCCCCTTGTGAACGAATTAGTGCCCTTTGTGGGCAGTACCACCTTGCTGATAACACTTGGAACAGAGGCAGAGATATCCAGCTTCTGACATTTTTAAAATAAATCCCTTTTACTGTCAAATATCATGTTAGAAAAACCTCTTCATTAAATGTCTACAGGAAAAGAAATATACTAACAAAAAAAAATCCAGTGGGCGAAATTAAATCTTTAGGTAAAGAGAGACATACATATGGTGCCAATTTTGTGGTTTTTACAATGCAGGCATTGCTTCCAGAACCCAAATCCAGTAATTTTTTCCTGCAAATGATAAATTACAAATCTTAGAACTTAATTTACTTTTTTTCTTTTATTGAAAAATAGATGGTTTTTTTCCTCACATAATTTATCTCCATTTGTAGTTTCCACTCCCTCTAATCTTCCCAATTTCTCTCCACCTCCCATCCACTCTTTATCCACCTGATTTCTGTCTCTCATTATAAAACAAATTGGCTTCTAAGGGATAATGATAAAACAAAATGTAATATAATAAGATAAAATACAAACTAACACATTGAAATTGGACAAAACAAACAACAGAAGCAGCAGAGCCCAAGAATCAAAGACCCACTCATGTCTACTCTCAGGAATCCCATAAAACACTAAACTGGAAGCCATTATACGCAGAGGTCCTGCTGCGGACCTGGAACTGCCCTGTGCAGGCCCCATACTTTTTGTTTGAGACTCTGTGAGTTCATATGAACTTTGCTCACATTGATTTAGAGGGCCTTGTTTTCTTGATGTTCTCCATCCTCTCTGGCTCTTACCTCTTTTTTCCTCCTCTTCTAAGGGGTTCCCTGAGCTCTGAGGTGAAGGATTTGAAGGAGGCATGGCATTTAGGGGTTGAGCGTCCTAAGCTCTCGTACTCTCTGCTTAATGTCTGTCTGTGGGTCTCTGTTTTTGTTCCCATTGGCTGCTGGGGACACTTTTCTGATGATGGCTGAACAAGGCACTTGATTTTAGAATATAGCTGAATGTCATTAGGTTTCATTTTAATTGATAATATTTTTTAGACTAGTATCATTTGGTTTTTCCCTGGGCTATTATTTATGAAACTATTTAGTCTTAGGTTCTTGGTCAACCAAGCAATGTCAGGCATGCAGAGTGCCTTAAGTAAAATCAGATATTGGTTGGTTACACCCACAAGCTTCCTGCCACCATTCACTAGCCTATCTTGTAGTCAGAACCCTATTGTAGATCAAAGGGTTGGTAGCTGGGCAGGCAGTTACCTTTCTCTTTTGATAGCATGCAGATTACAATGAAAAGCTGTTACAAACCTTTCTCTAAAAAGTGTAACAATAATTTGAAAAAAAATCCCAAGGGAAAAAATACTGATAATACCCACACTAAATCCTTTCTAGTGCTAAACACGCACATATTATTTTCCCAAACCAGGTAATTTAACATAGTAAATACACTACTGTCTTTTTGTGAGAGTCTAGGGGCTACAAAATCTACATTATGCCTCTAATGGCTGTTTTCTTCTTGACAGCCCAATGCAAACTTTCACTAAAGAAATAAAGGGCCTATTACTATAATGAATATAATTAATTTTTCAGACATTAAAGATTTAAAATGACTCATGAAAAATAATATAAGAAATGCACTTCCTTCCCCCACAGTTTAGTCTTATATTTCCAGTTGTAACTTTATATTGAATTTACAAAGGTTAGATTGACTTTTTAATTACCTCTCCAATGACCACAGATGCATCTGACCTTGAAAGCAATATTAATTAGCTGATCTAATATCCTTGCAGGTGCATATTATTAGAGTTGACTATCTCTGTGTGCTGCCTTAATCTTAGCTGTAACACATAGCATTTTGCTGTAATATTAATAGGGAGATATCTGAGTTTTGAGGTTACATCTGAGAATTATTTTACCTAACATGCTGAATACCCTCCTGAAATATATACAAGCTGTTTGCCTGCTAGGAACTCTAGGCATTTGTTTTCCAGACTAAAGACAACTTTACAAGACATATGAGGACTTCATTGAAGATGTTTTTTGTCTATTCTTTACATAGAAAGAAAATGTGTCCTATTATATAGGTCATTAGGAAATATTCTAAGGAAAGACAAATGTGAGTGGAGAAGAAAGATTTAAGTCAGGCAAACAAGAGAGTGTTTTAAATGTTAAAATGAATCCCTCATGATTTAGAAAATATAGCACGTAAGGTCAGAAATTTTAAAACAATAAAATGAAGAAAAATTCACCCAACATGAGACTTGCTTCACTGTAAACTAATGGGAAAACTTAAAAACATAAGAAAAGGCAAACAACACTTCAAATGTCTACATTTAGTTTTTGTAACTTTCTTTTTAAACCACATTCTAAAATCAAGGTGAAGAAATTTTTACGCATGTTCATTTCACAGAAAAATGGAGCATGCTAATATATTCAATGCACAAGAGTACCTTGAAATGTTTTGTTAATCTATATGAAGAAAAGAAAATTGAGAGGTGACACAACCATAATTCAAATTAAACAAGAAAAATAAACAACATAAGAATGAGGGAGGTCTCACTCTAAGGGAGACCTCCTTGGCAGTTTGGGAGAAAACTTTGCGGATTTATTTCACTCTTACGATCACATCTACAGTTTACACAGAAGGACATACACAGAGCTAGATGATACAGCATTCTTGTCCTTCCCTTGAGCTACCTGAACACTAACCCTTACTTTCAGAGTCACTTGTAATGCACTAATGGTACTGAGGCTTAAGGGCTACAACCTAAACAATAGCACTTCTTATCAATGAAAGGGGCAACTGAGCATCAAGTGTCAGCTATCAAGGATATGCTTCCCCTGAAAAGAACCCAGATATCCTTCAGCAGAGGAATGGATACAGAAAATGTGGTACATTTACACAATGGAGTACTACTGAGCTATTAAAAAAATGAATTCATGAAATTCTTAGGCAAATGGATGGAACTAGAAAACAGCATCCTGAGTGGGGTAACCCAGTTACAAAAGAACACACATGGGATGCACGCACTGATAAGTGGATATTAGCTCAAAAGCTCAGAATACCCATGATACAATTCACAGACCACGTGAAACTCAAGAAGACAGAAGACCAAAGTGTGGATGCTTTGGTCCTTTATAGAAGAATGATCAAAATACCCATGGGGGAGTTGCAGAGACAAAGTATGGAGTAGAGACTGAAGGAAAGGTCATCCAGAGACTGCCTCACCTAAGGATCCATGCCATATACAGTCACCAAATCCAGACAGTATTGGGGATGCCATCAAGTGCTTGCTCACTAGAGCCTGATATAGCTGTCTCCTAAGAAACTCAGCCAAAGCCTGACAAATGCAGAGGCAAATGCTTACAGCCAACCATTGGACTGAGCACGGGGCCCCCAATGGAGGAGTTAGAGAAAGGACTGAAGAAATTGAAGGGGTTTGCAACCTCATAGGAAGAACAACAATATCAACCAACAAGATCCCCCAGAGCTCCCAGGGACTAAACCACAAACCACAGAGTACACATGGAGGGACACATGGCTCCACCATGTAGAAGAGGATGGTTTTGTCAGGTATCAATGGAAGGAGAGGTCCTTCTTTGGTCCTATGAAGGCTCCATGCCCCAGTGGAAGGGAATGCCAGGGTAGGGAGATGGGATTGGGGGAGGAACCCTCATAGAAGCAGTCAGAGTGGGGATGAGATAGAGGTTTCCAAGGGAGAAACCAGGATAACATTTGAAACATAAATAAAGAAAATATCCAACAAAAATGGAATTTAAAAAAAGAATATACTTCCCAAGGACTCTGTGTTACAGATAGCTGCATCATACTTCAGTGGTCTTAATATAATCTTCTTTGGGGCCCTCAACCTTAGCCAGGAGCCCTCAGCATCTGATCATTCCACTTCCTTCCCATAATAATTGCTCCCAGTTACAAACAGAAATACGTTAGAGTGAGCTGTATTTTAAGTTCTGTTTCTTATTAAAGGACCTATTTCTAAAATGATATGAACTAATACCTCATCTACAATCTTAGAGAGCAAGAAAGTTTTTGGATGGGATTTTCAAGTGAAAAGGATTGAGCAAGTACTTTCAGGAAACACAGAGTTAATCAGCAGTACCCTCAAAGGCTTCACTATGATTCAGAAACTATGTCTGACATAGGAGGGTTCTCACTTGACTATAACTTATTCAAGATATAGACTTGTTTGTATGTTTGCTTTAAATATATAAAATGCAACTAGGTCATGCTTTTAGTTTACCCTATTATGGTTTTATAATTCTCTTTCCTGGATTTTGGGTCTACATTCTTAAGGTATTTTTCAAGTGCTGTCTATATATACTTAATAAGAATGTGCTATAAACAAAATTAATACAGTAATCAAGAGCTAACTTAGATCGCAAAAATGTCTAGGAAATGATATTATTACTAGTAACTAATATAAAACTAGGATGCCAAATTGGAGATATATCTATTTATATTCAGTTTATTAATTGATTAATTAACACACTATTAGATGTATCCAGATACATATAAATTTGGAAGTCAGAGAGTAAGTAGACAATATATCTTAGAATGCCTCTTCCTGCTATCTTTAAGAAAATATGTAGACTCAGAAGAAATAACCCACATTATAAATAAAGTAAAATATATCCTGAAACAACCAAAGAGAGGTTTCCTAAACAGAACAACAAAAAATACTGCTAAAATAACCTGAGACATAGTTAAGGATTCTTGTAGTAATGAATGTATATAGATGAAAAACGCTGTGATGCAGTCAGTGTTCAAATATGAATATTTATAATAGTCAGAAACTGGAAACAACCCAGATGTCCCCCAACAGAGGAATGGATACAGAAACTGTGGTACATCTACACAATGGAGTACTACTCAGCTATTAAAAACAATGAATTTATGAAATTCTTAGGGAAATGGATGGATCTGGAGAGTATCATCCTGAGTGAGGTAACCCAATCACAAAAGAACACACATGGTATGCACTCTCTGATAAGTGATTATTAGCCCAGAAGTTTGGAATACAGGAAGAACAACCCAAAAACCACAAGAAACTCAAGAAGAAGGAAGACCAAAAGGTGGACATTTCATTCCTTCTTAAATGGGGGAACCAAATACCCACGAAAGGAGTGGCAGAGATTAACTATGGAACAGAGACTGAAGGAAGGACAAGCATATAGCTATCTCCTGAGAGGCTCTGACAATACCTGACTAATACAGATGTAGAGGCTCACAGCCATTCATTGAACTGAGTACATGGTCCCCAATGAAGGAGTTAGAGAAAGAATCTATGGAGCTGAAGGGTTTGCAGCCCCTTAGGACGAACAACAATATGAACTAACTAGTAACCTCAGAGCTCCCAGGGACCCAACCACCAACCAAGGACTAAACATGGTGGGAATGAATGTTTTGGCAGCATGTGTATAGTAGAGGATTGCAAATTTGATCATCAATAGGAGGAGAGGACCTCAGCCTTGTGAAGATTCTGTGCCCCAGTGTAGGGGAATGCCAGGGCCAATAAGTGGGAAAGGGTGGGGTGGCAGACATGGGGAGGGGGGAGGCAACAGGAGTTTGTTCTTGTTGTTTTTGTTTGTTTGTTTGTTCATTTTTTGGAGGGGAAACTGAGAAAGGAGAAATTTACATGTAAATTAAGAAAATATCTAATAATAAAAATAGATGTCAATTTTTCACCATGATGAAAAAGTTTATAGCAGAGCAGTGGTCAAAGTCACCCAGTGTTCTAGAGTGTCACCTGATGCAGATTGTCTGTTAAGTCCAGGAAAATCTTCCAGGAAAATATCCTTTGCTTGAAATCAAACCTTTGGGGTTAGGAAGTGTTAAGGTGGCTGACGAGAAGACTCACATATGCTGAACCAGTATCTTTGGCCAGACAGTGGTGGTGCACACTTTAATCCCAGCACTTAAGAGGCAGAGACAGCAGAATCTCAGCCTGGTCTACAGAGTGAGTTCCATGAGGGCCTGAACTACACAGAGAAACCTTGTCTAGACAAAGATAAAAACAAAAACATACATACATATATATATATATATATATATATACATATATGTATATATATTCACATACACATATATACACTCAGAGAGAG
>JADRCD010155389.1:0-23098 GCA_019843815.1 Montemys delectorum | reverse complement strand
AAAGCCTTTGACATTCATATCTTTTATTTAAATACTATTTTAACAGTTTCCCACTTAAATCACAGCTATAGATTGAATTCAGTCATTCCAGGCAAATGAGAAATACCAACTTGGAGGCCCTGAAAATGGCAGATTGCAGATGACTAGAGTCAGAAAGAGACTGGGAAGTCCTCTCCACCCACTCAACGGCTGGAGTGTGTGGGGTGGTGTCTGAGAGTGGGCCCAGCAGGTTGGGCGTGTCAAGGCACTGATGGGGCTTCTGGCTTTGCTCATGTCCTTCCTGCCAGTCAAGGCTGCTGCTGATACTGGCCCTCGGTGGCCGTGTAGAAGTCATCCAGCACACTCTGGATGTATTCGAAGGTGGGCCGCTCCTCTGGGCGGTTCTTCCAGCAGCGGGTCATGATACCATAGAGCTCTTCTGGACAGTTGTCTGGTCGAGGCATCCGGTACCCATGCTCTAATGCCCGAATCACCTCTGGGTTTGACATACCTGAGAAAGAGGTGTGGAATTAAGTGTGTGTGTGTGTGTGTGTGTGTGTGTGTGTGTGTGTGTGTGTGTGAGGAAGGGGTGGCAAATGGAGCTACAGTCACCATCTAACTATGTGAGGAAGATACAGAAGCTAACTGTCCAATTGCTAAGTTTGTCCAGCCACTAAGGCATGGCCAGATCTCTTTTTTTTGTTGTTGTTGTTTTTGCTTTTGTTTTGACAGGGTTTCTCTGTGTAGCATTGGCTGTCCTGGAATTCAAACTGAAGAGATTCACCTGCCTTTGCCTCCCAGGTGCTTAGATTAAAGGCATGTGCCACCAGTATCTGGCAATGCCAGACCTCTTAGGGTGGCAGAACATTAACCAGCCTACTGTTTCTGCATCTCTTGGTCCTTGTTTTATCTATCTATCCATTTGTTTGTATTTATTTTTGAGATAGGGTCTTTTTTTGTTTGTTTGTTTGTTTTTGTTTTGTTTTGTTTTTTGAGACAGGGTTTCTCTGTATAGCCCTGGCTATCCTGGAACTCACTCTGTAGACCAGGCTGGCCTCAAACTCAGAAATCCGCCCGCCTCTGCCTCCCAAGTGCTGGGATTAAAGGCGTGCGCCACCACCGCCCAGTGAGATAGGGTCTTACTATGCAGCCCAGACCATGCTAGAGCTCACTATGTAGACCAGCTGGCCTTAAACTCACTGAGATCCACCTGCCTTTGCCTCTGCCAGGACTAAAGGTGTGGGCCACCATGCCTAGCTGTCTATTAGTTCTGTTAATTTTAGCCTCAGACATCTAAATAGATGTATGTTGTATAATCTGCTGCCTGGATTTTACTAGTGTACCCACAAAACAAAAGGCCAGATTCAAGATCAATGAACATTGATCATTTCCTTATTCTATCTAAGTTTACATCTGTTATCGATAAAAACAACAATGAAATACCTATGATCACCAAATTTGCTTTTATTTTTAGTATCATTTTTAACTTGGGTGAGGAGGGCTGGAGAGATGGTTCAGTGATTAAGAGCAAAACCAAGCCAGGCAGTGGTGGTGCACATTTTTAATCCCAGCACTTGGGAGGCAGAGGCAGGCAGATTTCTGAGTTTGAGGCCAGCCTGGTCTACAGAGTGAGTTCCAGGACAGCTAGGGCTACACAGAGAAACCCTGTCTCGAAAAACCAAAAACCAAAACAAAACAAAAGAGCAAAATCAAAAAAGTTTAAACATCTTAGTTGGACATCTATCCTCTCAAGTGAATCAACCCAAATTTCCACAGCTTCTTCACTACCAGGACAACCATCCTTGGCTCTCTTTGCTTCTTTTGAAATGTGGCCCAGTTTGTTAGCTTATTTCTTTTGTCTACGCCACCACCTGCCCCAGCTGCCCATGTGCCACTACATGCCCCAGCTGCCCATGTGCCTCCACCTGTCCCAGCTGCCTATGCGACCACCTTCCCCAGCTGCCCATGTGTCACTACCTCCCTCAAGTGCCCATGTGGCACCTTGATCACAAACTCTCACCCATTCCCACTGAACCAAGGCCTGCCCCTCAGATTTATTTATTTATTTGTATTTTATGTGTATGAGTGTTTTCCTCCATGTATATATGTGCATATATACATCACATGTATACTGGTGTCCTCATAGACCAGAACAAGACATCAGATCCCCTGGGACTAGATTGAGATAGTTGTGAACTGCCACATGGGTGCTAGGAACTGGACCCCCATCCTCTTAAGAGCAAGTATTCTTAACCTCTGATCCATCTCTCCAGCCTCAGTCGTACATCTCTTAAAAGTAGAGATCATCTGGGTATGATGCTGTATACCTTAAGTCACAGCACTTGGAAGGCAGAGGCAAACTGGTTTCTGGGACTTCAAGGCCACTCTGGTCTGCATATCAAGTCCCAGGCCAGCTAGGGCTATAGAGTAAGAGTTTGTCTCAAAGAAAAAAAGTTGACTTCCTCCCAGCCTCGTGCCATCTCATAGCTTCCAAGAAACCTGAGTGAGCACTCACAGCCATCCACATACCCAAGCTATGCCAGTTCTGGCCTTTTCATATCTTCTCATTCACCTCCTGCTCAAATAGCTGAACTCTGATTGCTTGAGTGCAGTAAGGTGTGGGAAAGAAGAAACACCCAGCAAACCCTTTATACGAAGCCTGAGGGGTGGTGGAGGGCAGTACCTCTGATTGGTATGAGAAAGATGGAGAGAGATTGGGGGAAGAGCTGAGTTTAATAGACATATTGACAAGATGAGCCATTGCTAGGTTGGGCTCTAGACACACCCCTAAGCCCATGTCCCTTTTCCTACCTGGGTAAGGGATCCGACCATAGGTGACAATTTCCATCAGCAGGATACCAAAGGACCAGACATCTGATTTGATGGTGAAGGAACCAAAGTTGATGGCTTCAGGAGCTGTCCACTTGATGGGGAACTTGGCTCCTGCAGAGTTGGACAGAGCAGAGTCACAGTGAGTCTAAGGAGCAGTGAGGGCTGGAGCTCTGCTAGGGTGAGGGGGAATCAGGACAGGGGCACCTGCTGCCCTCTACAAACAGTGACGTCCTTGCAATGTGCCCCCTCACCCCAGATTCCATGGTATCGAGGGACATTGGTCTTGAGGGCAGACAGCTGAAGTAAGGAGGAGTGGCGCTGTGGATATAATGTGGGAGCTCACTCTGGGGGCTACATTCTTGTTTTGTTTTGTTTTGTTTTGTTTTTTCGAGACAGGGTTTCTCTGTATAGCCCTGGCTGTCCTGGAACTCACTCTGTAGACCAGGCTGGCCTCGAACTCAGAAATCTGCCTGCCTCTGCCTCCCAAGTGCTGGGAATAAAGGCGTGCGCCACCACCGCCCGGCTGGGGGCTACATCCTTGATTCAATTGCTGCCTATTAAATTATTACTCTGATAAGTGGAGTCCTAGAGGCCTTTGGGGATGAAGGACCTCCAGGGGACTTGATCTAGGTCACAGCTGATACATCATCCCATCCATTCCTTAGCTATGGGGTACAGGAATGGATTTTAGCTGTTGTCTGAGATTTGCCCTAGTCACGGAGTGTCTCTTTCCTATTCTTCCCTCCCTCCCCCTAGAATGGATTTGCTTAGCAGTTTGTGGGTATTTGTCTTAATTACAGTATAATTGGTGAACATGG
Source organism: Montemys delectorum (assembly GCA_019843815.1). Lineage (NCBI taxonomy): Eukaryota > Metazoa > Chordata > Mammalia > Rodentia > Muridae > Montemys > Montemys delectorum. Next base: position 19,469 of record JADRCD010155389.1, on the reverse strand, counting down.
TCTACAGGATATATAACTGCCCCTTGATTCAGGATTATGATACACTCACTGTAAGGCAAAAACCAGAAGTCAAAAATGCCTCGAACACATAGTTACTGAACACTGTGGATCAGCAACTGTGTACCATGGCTAAATCACTGTAATTTACTGCTCTTGCTCAGCATCATGAGGGAATTCAGTATATTACCAGACTTGGAAAGAGATCAAAATCCAAAGGGAGCGAACATTCATTCAGTCATTCATTTTCACTCACTATTTTTATGAGACAGGCTCTCCCATAGCCTTGGTTGGCATCAATTCACTACATAGCCTAGATAGGATGGCCTTGAGTTCCTGATCCTTCTGCATCCACTTCCCTAGTGTCCAGACTGGAGGCATGTACCACTATGCCCACCTTTGCATCACTTCTTCTCAATGCAACTATGTCTGCACCATCAAAATGTTGAAAATCGCAATGTTGGTGATAAATGACTGGGCTCTCGATCACTCTCTGCTGCCACCTGCTGTCCATGCCCTATCATGGCTGGGCCGGCAGAGAACACAGGCTGAGTGCTGAGGGGCAGGACCAGCAGTTGCCAAACTGGAGGGCTGTAGGGAGGAAGGAGCTAAAAGGCTGCAAGCAGTTCCATTTCAAAGGCTTCAGCAGGACATTTGGTTTCATGGTTAGAGAGGCTAGACCTCCATCACCGATGGTTTGATTGTCCATAAGGCGCACATCACCCTGAATAGCCATATAAGCCTGGGAGCCTTTCAGAGCTGGATATAAACCTGACTGGCATGATCACAAAAGCAGCAACACCAGGGGAAGACCAAGTCCTAGGGAGGACTGAGGACACAGCCCCGGACTCTGGCTGCAGTCCAAACTGCCATGTTGACTTTGTTACCTCCTCTTAGGGTTGGATCCTAAGTGGAAAGGTGCCAGTGTCACTGCCGACACCAGCAGCTGAGGCCTTTCCCCTGTGCCACTCTCTTCACATGAGGCCTCTGCCACATGACGCTCCCTGTCCTTTCAACTTCCTGGCAGCAGTAATGACACACCATCTCGGTTGGGTCTGTTTTCTTCCGTAATTCACTTTCCGTGTGGCTATGATCGAAGGTGGTTAAGTCCCATCTCAGGCCCCAGCACCTAAAGCTAACCCCCTTTGTGGGATGAAAATACTTGTGCTTTAAGGTGTCCCATAAAACTATTTTTAAGCTGGGCAGTGGAGGTGCATGCCTTTAATCCCAGCACTTGGGAGGCAGAGGCAGGCGGATTTCTGAGTTCGAGGCTAGCCTGGTCTACAGAGTGAGTTCCAGGACAGCCAGGGCTACACAGCGAAACTCTGTCTCGAAAGAAGAAAAAAAAATATTTTTAAAACCATATACTGAGCCACCTCTAAGTAAGAGACCATCTGTATGTTCTTTGGAATTCAGCGAGGCTTGCATTATGGCTGAGAAAGCGATTAAGTATTGACAATTCTCAGCCCTAAAGGAAACATCCACATCACACCCCCTCCTTTTTAAGAACTGGTATTTTAACACGGCTTATTTTATGTGTAGAGGTGTTTTGCCTACGTGTATGTATGTGTACCACATACATGTCTGGTACCCTCAGCATCCAAAAGAGGGTGTTGGATCCCATGGAACTGGGGTTAGATGATTGAGAGCCACCATGTGGGTACCAGAACCCGGGTTCTCAGCAAAAGCAGCAAGTGCTCTTAACCAGGGAGCCATCTCTCTATCCTGTCCTCTCCTTTCAGGAGACAGGGTCTCCATATCCCAGGTTTGCTATAACTCATGGTAATCCTCATCCTTCTGAGTGCTGGGATTCACAGCCCAACTCTGAGCCAGCTATTTTCTTTATGTCATTCTTTTGTGTGGTACTAAGGCTCGAACCCAGATCTTGAGCATGCCTGGTAGGCACTCTGCCGCTAAGCCACATCCTCAGCCACATTCCTTTACATCTAGAGAGTTTTCTCCATATCCCACTTATTCTTTACAGATTTAGATTTTATATATATATATATATATATATATATAACTTTTCATTTTATTTTTGTACCTAGTTTAAACATCAAATCATAACTTATCAAATGGTGTGTGTGTGTGTGTGTGTGTGTGTGTGTGTGTGTGTGTGTTTTACTGGAGACTGAGCCTAGTACATTACACATGCTAGTAAGCGTTCTGCCGCTGAACTACAGCCCCTTTACTTTTTATTTTGGGCCTACCCTGGCAGGCCTTGAACTTGTGATCTGTCTTCAGAGTACCCTAGATTACTTGCAACTCTAGACCTGGCTAAAGTATACAGATACTTAAGGTCTGACGTTGATGGTCTGTAGCTAAGTACCCCTGTGACCACCATTTGTTGATAAAAATGATAGCCTTTGCCACCTTTCAGGAGGCTCCTTCCAGCTACTCTGGGGCGGTACCTCCCTCCTTCCAGCTACTCTGGGGTGGTACCCTCCTGCTTCAGCTAGCACTCCCCCACCTCCCTTCACAGCTTTGTTGGTATAAGTGAATTTTACAGCTTTAATGATATATAACTCACAAACCATAAAATCCACACGTTTTAGCATATGCGCCAGTGATTTTTTTTTTAAAGACAGGGTTTTTCTGTATAGCTCTATCCAGGCTGTCCTGAAACTCACCCTGTAGACCAGGCTAGCTTTGAATGCAGTGCTGGGATTAAAGGCGTTGCCATCACAGCTCCCAATGACTTTCATAATAGCTGAAGAATTCTGAACTGCACAGTATTTCATCACATATCATCCAGCCCCATCCCTAGCGCTCAGAACCTCTTTCTTGAGTCTCTCACATAGCTCTAGGCAACTAATGCTCCATTCTGGGAATTTCATATCAAGGATAACAGATATTGCTGCCCGGCCTCTACTTAGCATGCTCCTAAGGCTTCCAACAGTTCTTTCCGTTCTGTACAGACACTATTCCGTGGTATGGATACTCACATGGATACTTACATGTTCTCCATCTGTTCATCAGCCGATGGGCATCAGTTACGGTGTTCCAGTCTGGGGCTATCATGAAGAACACTATGACCTTCATTCGTGACTTTTGCCTGATTTTGGATTCCATGATACAGAATCTTCTGGGATCTACTCTGTTTAGATTCACTTCTTTCATTTGGATGTCATGCCTCCCCCTTAGTTGCATGTGGCATTGGCATGTGGTGTGATGGGGGTGGAGCCTATGGTCTTCCATGTTAGTGAGGCCTCCACCACTGAGTGCCACCCTTACCCCCCTGTGTGAGTTCTTAACTGCCGTGTGGTGCTACATTATGTGTGTGACACAGATGATACACACACCCTATCTATGGACATGTAGATGGTTCTGTTTTTGTTTTCTGGGTATAAAGTTACTCTCACCTCTCACTGCTACCTGTACTTGCTGAAGTCTTCATATCGATCTGCTCTGAAATGTTCTTGTGTGGTATTAACATTGCCCACCCAACAGGATCTAGAGTCGCCTAGGAGACGCCTCCTGGGTGTGTTTGTGAAGGACTCTTTCTACATAGGGCTAATTGAGGCGGGAAACCCCATTCTCAATATGGGCAGTGCCTTTCATGGGCTGTGGACCACATGAAAAAGGAAAATGGGAGCTGAACGCCAGCATCTGTCTGTCTGCCTGGCTGTCTGCCTCTAACTTGATGCAAGAGTTAGTCTAGGAAAAATCTCCTCCCTTTCCAGGAGGGCAGCATTCCCTACCTTCCCGAGCAGTGTATTCATTGTCCTCAATGACCCGGGCCAGTCCAAAGTCGGCAATCTTACACACCAGTGATCCAGAGACCAGGATGTTAGCAGCCCGGAGGTCTCGGTGGATGTAGTTCCTCTGCTCAATGAAGGCCATGCCCTCTGAAATCTGTACCCAGAAGAGACAGTGTCATTCTCACATATTAGAAGCACAGAATCTGCCCCTGGAAAACTGGGAGACATCTGCATCTGCATCACCCCTGCTTTTTTGTTGTTGTTGTTGTTGTTGTTGTTGTTGATGGTGGTGGTTTTTTTTTTTTTTTTTTGCTTTCTTCAAGACAGGGTTTCTCTGTGTAGTCCTGGCTGTCCTGGAACTCACTCTGTAGACCAGGCTGGCCTCGAACACAGAAATCCGGCTGCCTCTGCCTCCCAAGTGCTGGGATTAAAGGTGAGCGCCATGTTGTTGTTGTTAGAAGGATCCTGGGCCTCTCAATTGGCACTGCTTTGCCTGCCTGTATAGGCTTGGGGTATTCTCAAATTCTGGTTCTGCTTGTGGGCTTTTTTAGAACATCAAAACTTCTGGAGAGCCCTTTGAAATGTCCTCAAGGAACAAGCAATGTGAATATTTCCCAGGACCAGGGAGAGCTTTGATCCCACATCCTCCCTTCTGGGGACAATCTCATCTCAATATTCTCTCCTCACTCTTTTTTTTTTTTTTTAAAGATTTATTTATTTCATGTATGTGAGTACACTGTCACTTTCTTCAGACACACCAGAAGAGGGCATCAGACCCTATTACAGATGGTTGTGAGCCACCATGTGGTTGCTGGGAATTGAACTCAGGACCTCTGGAAGAGTACTCAGTGCTCTTAACTTCATCCTTATCCTCAAGCCTGTAAAATTCACCTGCTAATCCAACAAAAATCCTCAGACTGTGTATGAGTGCCTATCCAGTCCTTTGAACAGGAGGTAGCCACAGCCATTGCAGGCATGACCACCACAGAGAAAAGGCAAGGCAAGGTACCAGATGGAAGTGGTTTCAGAAGGTTTCATTGGATGGTTGTGGAAACTGCTTGGGGGAGGTGACATTTTAGTAGACAATGGGATGACCACAATAGTGAGTGTGTTGAATAAGAACATTGCAAGCAGGGGACTATCACATGCAAAGGCAGGAGGACCAGTGATTCTAGAGTAGCATGGGGCCAGGTAGCTGAGCAGAGGTGGGAAAGCTGAGCTGGGGAAGGCTGAGCATCCTGGAAGGTACCACTCTGAGCATAAAGAGTGACAACGGCAGACTTCACGAAGCCCTCCAGTATAGCTGGATACATATTTAAGGACCACTGTGGCTCCAAGACAGTGTGAAGAATTCTTATTCTTAAAGATTCTGGTAGAAAGACACATGGCTGTTAGGACAAAAGAGGTGGAAGAGAAACCTCGGTTGCTCAGAAAGCCGCATGTATAGTTTACAGAACTACCTTGGACTCTGAGAAGGCAGACTCATCGTGACCCACTTTACAGAGATGCTTGTGCTGAGTGTCAGCTTCAAACCAGACTGGCTCCAGACAGTCCAGAACTGTAGAGGTCTGGAGGCTTGCACCCAGAAATTATCAGCTGAGGTTATCTGGGGAACCCAGAGTGGTAGAGTCTCATATGACAGACAGCCTAAAGAAAGTAAATGCAAAACCTGAGGGAACAAGGGAGTGCGATTGCAAGGAACGAACAGGAGGGGGCATCAAAGACGGTGGAAATAAGCCAAGCTCTCTGAATGAAATCTCAAGAGTGATTTTGTCTGGAATAGAGTTATAGTGGAGTGAGACGGGGTCTAGAGGTCTGGAACTTTACACGGCATCCTTAGAAGAGCAGCTTGCGAAGTTACTAAGAAGATACTGCAGCTTTATTTAATATAAACTGATACACAGAGCGGGGTTTGTTTGTTTGTTTGTTTTTATAAACTATGGGCTTGGAGAGGGTTACGGTCCAGAGGAGGGAAACTGAAAGCCCAGAGTCCTAAGTAACTAGCTCAGGGCTGGTGAGATGGCTCAGTGGTTAAGAGCACTGACTGCTCTTCTGAAGGTCCTGAATTCAAATCCCAGCAACCACATGGTGGCTCACAACCATCTGTAACGAGATCTGGTGCCCTCTTATGGAGTGTCTGAAGATAGCTACAGTGTACTTACATATAATAATAAATAAATCTTTAAAAAAAATAACTAGCTCATAGCTGCACAGCATGTGACTCTTACCCAACCTCTATGCTAGTGCTTTCCCGCTGGCTGGCATCTCGCTGGTTGTTCTGTGAGCTCAGTGGGGGAAAGTATGCTAACTCCCCTTGGGAGGCAATGGAGCAAGCATCATGGCTGTAGAGCTGGACCAGCTCAACTTGATCCCCAAGCTTGTGACTTCAAGCCCATCTCCCAGGCCTCCTAGGGAGGCTAACCTCTAAGCTTGTACCACAGGCAAGAACAGTGTCCGCCATATAGTATTCACTTGAGAGGTGGCTAGTACGTCATCAGAGCAGCCAAGAGCCTTGCTCAGAGCCTCACTGGCAGATCTGGGACTAACACAAATACCCTACATGTCACTCAAACTCTGGGACTTGATGGTAATAAGCGGACGGAGTTTCAAAACCACCAGGCAGGTCCCCAGGTACGAGAACTGGGGTCTGCTTCCAAGAGCATCAGGAAATCAGAGAACTGGCAAGCAGATTCCAGCACAGTGCTTGTATGTATATGTGTATGTATTAATTTGTGTGTGAGTGTGTGTGTGTGTGTGTGTGTGTGTGTGTGTGTGTGAGAGAGAGAGAGAGAGAGAGAGAGAGAGAGAGAGAGAGTGTGTGAGTGTATATGTGTCTCTAATAACATAATATCAATCTCTGCCAACTTCAATAGAAATAGCTTTTCTTCAAGAGGAAGACCTTCTTCCCCCTTCTCTCTTTAAATATAATTTAGTTCTTTATTTTTAGTTATTCAAGACAAGGTTTCTTTATGTAACCATAGCTGTCTTGGAATTCATTTTGTGGACCTTGAACTCACAGAGATCTGCTTGCCTCTGCCTTCTGAGTGCTGGGATCAAAGGTATGCACTACCACTGCCTGGCTATTTACTTTTATTTTATGTGCATTGGTGTTTTGTCTGCATGCATTTCTGTGTGAGGGTGTTGGATTCCCAGGAACTGGTGTTACAGACGGTTATGAACTGCCATGTGGTTGCTGGGAATTGAACCTCAGCCCTCTAGAAGAGCCACCAGTGCTCTCAACCACTCAACCATCTCTCTAGCCCAGGAGTAGCTCTATTAAGACATTTTTAAATCTATTATATGAAATTTTATTTCACCAACAAAATTGAGGCTAAAAAACTGTTAACAAACTTGAAAGCTACATTTGTGGCACAATTTTCCCACTGGACTGCAAAACTGAGAACCAGAATAGTTCTAAGGTCACAAAACCGGGTCCTCAGGTAAGTATCCTGTTCTGCCCGGGCTCAGAATCAACCTCTGCTTTTGGGTGTACCGAGACCAGAACGTCTCTCCAACCTTGTTTTGTTTTCTTCAGCTGTAAATCAGAGAGAGTGTGGTTCAGTTTTGTGCTACAAGCTTTCATGTATCCCAGGCTGACCTAGAACTCACTATATAACAGAGGATACATAACTTTGCACTTCTGAGCCTCCTGCTTTCACTTCTCAAATGTTCAGATTAATTACAGATATGTAATTAATTAAATCTGGTTTATGTGGTGCTGGGGACCAAACTTGGGACTTCATGTGCTTACCTAGCAGGCAAGCATACTGCTGACTAAGCCGTATTCTCCAGCTGCAGAAGTAGCTCTTGCTGTAGCCTTTGACTCTTGCTCACCAGCAAAGCTCCTGCTGGTTATATGCTTATATTTTAGGAACAGGCCAGACTATTGTTTCCCAGAAGACTAGGGCCCAGTGGGATGGAGTGCCTGGCCTTGATTTCCATATGCCTCTGGCATTCAAGGTTCTAAACGTAGAGATTCTGGTTAGGCCTGACCGGGATCTGAGCCCCTGGTATTTTCATACTCAAATGAGCTCTGACCTGGGTGTCTCCGCCAGGCTCAACCCTAAGTTCAGCTGTACCCACATCCTTTTCATCTGAGCCACACTCTGGCTCTGGCTGACCAGGCTCAGGCTCCTCTTTGCCTTTTTGGCTTTTTGAACTGATTGTTTCTTTTTGTCTAGAACGCCTTCCCTACTCCTCTCTACGTGTGGAATTTCTAATCCCCAGGCTCCTTGAACTAGAGACCTCTTCCTCAGTGAAGCCTTCTCTGATGGCTCCTGGACCAGGCTCTGCATTCCCACAGCACCACTGTCCACCAGGTACCCCGCCCACCCAGAGAGCAAAAGACAGAGTTGGAGGAAAACGGCTATACATGGAATGTGGCCGAGGGGCAGGTGAGAAAGAATAACTGTTTTTATACAGAGTTAGGAATAGAACCCAGGGTGTGTGCACCCAGGAAAGCTCTGGACAATTTTTGTTTTGCTTATTTATTTTAAATTGGTGTTTTAAGATGTGTCCCTAGGGCTTCTTACATAGCTGCTTCTCTGTGCTGAATTCTTGCTCTTCAGACTCTGAGCCAGGGCCATGGGGGAGGTAGTGGGCCTTTAAGAGCTCACTGTTTAATGCCTGTGGTCTCACCTACAAGTGAACTGCATGAAGCCAGCAATGTTTGCTATTGTCATTATTGTGGGTGCCACCCCTTCCCTCTAATCAGCCTGTAGCTTAGGCCAGCTGCAGCTGCAGAGCCTCCCTGGGCTTCAGTTTCCTCACCTGAGACAGACTCTGCAGCACAAGTCTAGCCTTGGCCCTCCTGATCTTCCCCCTGTCTCCAGAGTGTTATGATTACAGGCATTCCCCATTGTGCCTAGTTTGTACTTAAATTCTTCACACCTCAGCTTTATGATAGTAAGATGGGATGACAACTGCCTTCCTGTGACCAGACTCCTGCATTTGCCTGCCAGGACTCTGGGCTTGGCTGCTGTGACTGGCTTTGGCTAATAGGGTGTTGACAAGTCAGTGCAAACAGAGGCCTCCCACTATCCGCACCTTGGACAAATCCCTCTTGGAGCTCTGATACTGGGCTGTAAAGAAAGACCGAGGGCTGAGAGGCCACAATGGGGAGAGTCTGTAAGGTTGAACGTCACTTCGGACAATGCTCCTCGTGTCACCTCTGTTCAAAAAGTGGTCCCTCTAGCCTGCTATAGTCAGTCCAGAGAATCACAGGAAATAGTCAGTGTTATCATTTCAGGCTACTAGCCTTTATCTGTTACATAAGAATGGATGACTTACATGGCTGGTGATGTAGCTTAAATGTAGAATCCTTCTCTGGCATGTACAAGGCCCTAGGTTCCATTCCTCACACCAAAAGCTAGCCAACAAAATTATCCCAGGCTCTGGAGAGATGGCTCAGTGGTTAAGGGCACTGGCTGTTCCTCCAGAGATCCTGGATTCAGTCCTAGCACCCACACGGTGGCTCACAAGCATCTGTAACGACAGTTCTCAAGAATCTGATACCCTCTTCTGACATCTAAGGGCACCAAACGTTCATGTAGCACAGACTTATATGCAGGCAAAAGACCCATATAATAAAATAATTAATCTTTTATAAAAATCCCCTAATTTTATGTCAGCACTGTATGAGTTGGCTCATATGAAGGACAGTCTGTATCTGCAGTTCTGCATCTGTAGATCCAACCAACTGCGCATCAAGAATAGTCTAAAAACACCTGCATCTGTATTCAGTATCTGCAGACTTCAAATGACTATTGCCACTTATAAAATACAAAATAATAACTGTTTACACAGCATTTATGTTGGATTCCATAAGCCACCTAGAGATGCTTTAAGTAGCATACAGGAGAATGTGCCTAGGCTATTTGCAAATATACTATTTTCTATAAGGGATTTAAGCATACATAAGTTTTTCAGTACTTAGAGTGCTGTGACTAGTCCTTGTGTACGTGGTGAGGATAAGTATTCACACAAAAGACACGCAAATGACGTCACCTTTCCTGTCACCTCTCCCGACTGTCACTGGCACAGCTCACCTGGGCTGAGAAGTCAATGAGTTTTGGCAATGGCTGCTTGCTGCCTTCTTCACTCTTGAGAAAGTCCAGCAGGCTTCCTGTAGAGGGGATCGAGAAGGAACATGGACTACTACTCCTTAGTGAGAAAAAAAGTAACATTTTTTTCATAGCAATAGATATTTTTCCTCTTTGCAGTACAGGGATTAAACCCAGAGCCTAACACAAGCTTCACAAGTGTTCTACCACTGAGCTACACCTCCAGCCAACTCTCTTCTTCTTTTTCTTCTCTTCTTCTTCCTCTTCCTCCTTCCCCTCCTCCTCCTCCTTCCCCTCTTCTTCCTCTTTCTCTTCCTCCTCCTCCTTGTTCATTTTTTGAGACAGGGCTTCTCTGTGTTGTCATGACTGTCCTGAAACTCGATTTGTAGACCAGTCTGGCTGGCCTCGAACTCACAGAGATCTGTCTGCCTCTGCCTCCCAAGTACTGTGTTTAAAGGCAAGCCAGGTATGACTTTCTTCTTGAGATAGTGTCTTGCTATGCTGTTCAGGCTGGCCTCTGATTCCTGAGCTCCAGCTATTTTTCCACTTCAGCTAGTAGAATAGTCTTGACTACCAGCATCCATCCCTGCCCAGTCGTCATGCTAATTAAAGGACACGTCTACTTACTGCTCCTAGTATCTGAGTGCTGGAGTTTGAATTTTTCTGAGAGGATTTTTTAGTTACCTGCTAACTCTTTGGCTGATGTAACCTCTGAATTTGGATACCCAGGGCTTGGCTTTAGAAAGCTGAGCTGGACATGGTGGTGCACGCCTTTAATCCCAGCCCTCGGGAGGCAGAGGCAGGCGGATTTCTGAGTTCGAGGCCAGTCTGGTCTACAGAGTGAGTTCCAGGGCAGCTAGGGCTACACAGAGAAACCCTGTCTCGAAAAACCAAAAAAGAAAAAAGAAAAGAAAAGAAAGCTGGCTGGTTGTAGATTTGTAGACTTGAAAAGCAGAAAAAGGTTTGAGTTTTCAAGTCACATTGGATGATGTTGTGTGAGATGTTTATCCAAAAATGACCAGAGAATGAAAGTGATTGTAAGCAGGCTGTCTTAAAACAAAGAAACAAACAAACAAACAAACTCTGAGAAGCCAGGTGTGGAGACACACATCTGTAATCCTGGCACTTGAGAGGCTGGGGCAGAACAGCTGTGAGATTGAGGCTAGCCTGGGTTATAGAGTGAAATCCTTTCTCAAACATTCCTGAGATATGCTGAATAATCACAGGGTAGGGTGGCCAAAAGCTAAGTAGCCTGAAGTGACAACATGAATACTGTCGTTATTCTGTGGGTTGATCGTAGACCATACTGTGAAGTGAGGTGACACAGGTGGACACTCAAGATGACGTGTCACCTTTATGGTCTTCCTCCATGTGGCTTCTTGTCCCTCAGTACTTGAAGCAGGGCTTCTTTACAGCCCAGCACCAGGGTTCCCAGGTACAAGTCACAAAGAAGCCATGTGATTCCTCTGTTGTCCAGAGGCTCTGCAGTCCCTGTCCTTTCTCTCCACAGAGCTCCCTTCACACGATTTCACTCTTCGAGCCAGGAGGCTGAAGTGTCAGATGTGCCAGAAGAGCCACGTCAAGGTCATCTTTGAAAGGAGTCAGCTTGGACCACACTCTATCCCAGCCCACGCACCTTTGGCCATGAACTCCGTGACGATAAAGATGGGCTCCTGAGAGACCACGGCGTGTAGCTTCACCAGCTTATCATGCTGCAGTGTCTTCATCAGGTTGGCCTCTGCCAGGAAGGCCTCCACAGACATGCTTCCTGGCTTCATTGTCTTCACTGCCACTTTGGTGTGCTTGTTGTAGGTGGCTGGGGAAAGCATGGAGCACAGAGGGTGGTTAGGACCCAGCAGCCCCGGAGGAGTCCTCCCCACCCATCTTAGGCCTTTAAGACAGAGAGAGGACAGCCCCGTGGGCTGGAGACCAGTTTCCTGCCTAGCTGAGTGCAACTGAAGCATCTAAGTGCTCTGGGCTGCTTTCCTCACCCGCTAAGTGAAAGCGATAAGTACTCACTCTGAAGCGCTGTTTGCAAGACTGTAAAATCCTCCTGTCTGGGCTTGGGGCACATGCCTGTCATTCTAACCTCTCAAGCCAGTAAAGTAGAAGGATTGGGGGCTCTGGGCCAGCCCATGACTCAAAAGACAAGGGTTGAGACTGGAGCTCAGTGGCACAGCACTTGCTTAGCACATAGTGGATACTGAGTTTGGGCCCTGGCACTATGATAGTAACCCTTAAGCTACCAATTAGATGTGACATGAGTCTGCACAGTGTGTAAGCTTAATGCTGCCTTGAAACAAATATCAGATTCATTTTGTCCCATAGGGTCTGCTTGACCTGAGCATGCCTACTTTTCTGTCCTTGTCACCCACCAAGGTCACTTCTGACACATGCTCAAACTAGAGATTGAACCAGGATCTCATACTAGGAAAATGCTCTACCACTGAGCTATATCCCAGCCCCTTTTCACGTTTTATTTTGAAACAGGGCCTTTCTAAATTGTTCAGGTTGGCCTTGAACTTGAGTCCTCCTGTCTCAATATAGTAGCTGGGATGGTAGGAATGTATCACTAGGCCTGGCTCAATAAATTCACTCTTGCTTTCTTTTAAAATAAATAAATAAATAAATAAATAAATAAATAAATAAATAACTTACTACTCTGTCTCTGTCTGTCTCCCTACATCTGTGTGTGTGTGTGTGTGTGTGTGTGTGTGTGTGTGTGTGTGTGTGTGTAGGTCAGAGGATGATCTTTGCCAGCAGTTCCCTCTTTTCAGTGTGGGTTTCTGGGTTTCAACTCAGATCCTCAGGCTTTTGCAGCAAGCCCTTTTACCCAGTGAGCCATCTCACTGGCCTCACTCTGGCTTTTACGCATTAACCACCAAAGTGTACACCTATCCCTCAAGTACTCAGCTGCAGGGACCTGCCACACACTGTTCTCTTGCTCCATCCCACCCTGCTTCATGTGGTGGTTCTTGGCCTATACATGCTTTTCTTTCTCTGTGTGCCTTGGATGCCAGGAAGCTCAAATCCAGATCGGTGGTGTTGTTTGTAGTGAGAGCACAGGGTCTCATGGGACAGTTTTGGTTTTGTTTTTTACTAGCCCCAACTTTTTTTCCTCCTTGCACTTCCTGGTGGCTTCATTTACTCAGCACCTGGCATATAGCAGGCTCTTGGTAAATGTAGTTGAGCCACAGGCTTTTAAAACTTACTTTATCTGGCTCAATGTTTGCATGTCTACAAGCTGCCTCATTTCCATCTGCCACACAGAGGAGTGTTAACACAGCGGGCCAGACATCTTGACCATCTACCTCCCCATGAAACAGGTACTGGGGCAAGGACTACAGGGGTGTGCCAGGTCTTTCTGATGTCCCATCATGTCTGGAATGTCACTGGGCATTGTGGCTCATGGATCTGAACAGCTTAGTCTTTAGTTGCCAGCATTGGACTCACCTGAAAACCCAAGTCCTTTCCCGTCACTATGAATTTTCACCATCACAAGAGGCCCTGAATATGCCAGCCCCACAAGGTAGCTTGTTCCCAAATCCACACAATAGAGAAACCTCCCATCCAGGCAATTCTTGGACCTTCAAGCCAGGCCACAAAGGCAAACTAGTGATTTCCCAGAAGACAATTTGGTTTGCTATCTTAGGAGTGGCCCTCTGTGGTTAGTATTTAAATTCCCCACTGTTGGTTGATATCCCTGTACCCTCAGTGCCTTCCCTGCACTGGCTTTGTGGACTCTGGCCCTGGCTCCTTACCCATCCACACTTCTCCAAACTGCCCAGCTCCAAGTTTCTTCTCCATCTGCAGGGATTCTCGAGGAATCTCCCAAGCATCTTTCTCCCATGGCTTCTGGGGTTTGGGAGATACACAGGGCACTGACAGCTTCTGGCACAGCCCATCCTTCCCCTCTGAAACAGAGTGCCCAGTCAGCAGGTGGTACATTTCCCAAATCGCAGAGCATGATGAAAGGACACCTGTATACCTCCACCCTCATGCCAACCACCCTAAACCCTCAGGAGTGCCCAGAGTGACTGCCTGGCAAGGCCAGGAAATCTGAGTGCAGAATTGCATGCCACTGGGATTCTGAGAGACAGGCCCCTCTCAGTGGGCACTAGCAAGCACTAGACTCTGGATCCTTCTCCAGAGCCAACCAACCATTGAAAAGCAAAGCCAAGGTGCTGAGGAATAAAAGCTGTGGCTACTGACTGCATCACAGCTGGGCTACACTGTGCAGTGATGAGCAGCCTAGGCTCTGCAGTCAAATGTGGAGGCATAGTCTTGAGCACGACTCACTCTTGTAGTGGGCCACTAGTTCCTGCAGGCTGCTGAAGGTGCTCCTCGGAGAGATGTAGAAGCCTCCACTGTCCAGCGTCCGGATCTTATAATGCTTCACCGTGTCTCCATGCTGGGGGTCATAGTCTCGAACAGACAGTGAGTAGCTCCCTGCATTGGTCCAAGAGAGGCCCCTCAGAATGGCACCTCAGAGGCCTGGCTACCTGATGTCAGTACCTTGACATCCTTATGATGCCCTGTGAGGCCTCTGCTGGCAGCACCTGGGCATGTGCTACCTGGGCAGAAGCTCAATTCGTTAAGAGTGGGCGGAGGCATTGGGCTGCCTGGGTCCCCATCCCAGATCTGCAGTTCTCAGCTGTGAGCCCTTGGGCAAATGGCCACTGGACCTTTTTATGCCTCAGTTTACTCTCCTGTAAAATAAGAATTGTTATGCCTTTCCATCTCATCAGTTTGCCCCATAATTAGCAGAAGTAATACTTGTAAGGGACTTGGGACAGTAAGCTGGCTGTCACTATCGCTTCATTATTTCTGATCTATCATCTACCCATCCACCTATCACCTATCTATCTCTCTTTCTATCTAATCTATTTATCTATCATCTATCTGTTATCTATACCATAATATATCTGTCTGTATCTATTTAATGAAGAAAAAGCCAAGGAGCTATACTAATTTGGGAGAGAGAGGGAGAGAAACAGAAACATAACAAATAAATAAAAAGAAAGAACAAGAAAAATCTGGTCTGATTACTAAAGTGTGAAAATAGGCACTGTGGTGAGCTGCATAGTATCCAGAATGTTCATATGTGAACACCTGCAGCTGGGAATATGTGACCTTACATGACAGAGTATGCAGGGGGTTCCCAGGGAATTCAGAGGGGTCTTTAATAGAGGGATGCAGTTTTTAGTGAATGTGCTGGTGGAAATAGGTGTTAAGAGAGGAAGAGCCATGAGCCAAGCAACACTTGTGGCCTTTCAAAGCCTGAAAGGACAGAAAATGAAATGGAGCCCTGTCCCCACCTCCTGCCCCAGCAAGCCTCCAAAGTGAGTCAGCCCCATAGACACTTTGACCAGAGCTCAGTAAGCCCAGACTCTTGGCTCCCAGAACTGAGAGATAATACAGATGTGTGGCTCTAAAATGTCCAGCTTGCAGTAAGCTATGACTTGGATTGTCACACACACCAGAGACACACACGTCTTCCAGCCTGTGACCGCAGCTCACCACGTATGAGCTGCACTAACTAGCTTCCCTGCCTTCCACTTTTCCTCCTTTTTATAATAGCACAGTGTCATCGAGGGAGGTTTGGATTGTTGAATGACAGCTGACAACATGCCAAGCTGTTCTAAGCATGCTGGCCCAATGAACAGTGAATGAATGGGAACAGTGTGCATTTTAATCAATTAAAATTACATGGATATTATTCAGCACAGTGAATAGTCTCACGAGGTAGAGGCTTTGTAGACTTATCAGCCTCATTTTACAGGTAAAAATAACTCACTCGGAGTCACACAGCCGGCAAGTAGCACATTTGGGTTCCAAGCCTGTTCAGTTGGCTCCCGGGCCCCTTCTTAGCTACTCTATCCCAGTCAAGGGGAACCTGGTGTATCTGGTGCTAGATAGGGTGTGCAGGACCTGGAAAGCTGCCAAGTGCTTGGGAACTTTTTCTAAATCAGTCAGATCCCCAGCAAACCCCCACCTCCAAGGGGCCCTGGGAGCGAGTCCAGCCCGCTCTCCTGTCCACAGGTCTGCCACAGGGCTGTTGGTTTCTTTGCTTCTCTGTAAAACTAGACAGGCCAATCTCTAAGCTACTCCAGGCACAGTGGGAGACAAGAAGCTGGGCCTTCCTGCGGCCCAAATGCTCACAGACCTCAGACAGAGACCAAACAACTGGTCCGGGACTCTCAGATGCCTTTGCTGTCCCCCAAACTATATGCCTCATAGTATCAACCAGGTCACACGTTACACAGCTGGCTTGATCTGTTCAAATCCAGTGGTCTGAGTGCAAACAGCCAAAGGCTTACTGTGCATGTGGAATCTGAACTCATGTACACAGCATGTGGCACCGCTGCCCTGGGGAAACTCACCCAGGGGAATGCCAGTCGGAACCAGTCTATGTGGTTCAAGGTAATTTTTTCTTCTTCTCTAGATAGGGTTTCTCTGTGTAGCCCTGGATGTCCTAGAATTTTCTCTGTAGACCAGGCTGGCCCTAAACTTAGAGATCCCCCTGCTTTTGCGGTGTTTTATTTTTAAACTCTGGTCACCTATTCCAGATGACTCCTTGCCAACACAGAACAAGACTCCCGATACCAATGACTTCTTCCCATCCATAAGCCCACAAAGAGCTTCGTCCCTTATGTCTTATGTGGTAGGGGACATGCATGTCATTGTCATGCTTGCAGAGGTCAGAGGACAATAATCAGCCGTTGACTCTTCCCTTTTACTGTGTAGGTCCTGGGGATGGAACTCAGCTTGTCAAATGACCTGGGGCATCTCTACCGGCACCATCTCATTACCCCTCCCCTACCGAGAGAGAGAGAGAGAGAGAGAGAGAGAGAGAGAGTTATAGATAGATTTCTTTCTTTCTTTCTTTCTTTCTTTCTTTCTTTCTTTCTTTCTTTCTTTCTTTCTTTCTTTTTCTCTTTTTGGTTTTTCAAGTCAGGGTTTCTCTGTATAGCTCTGGCTGTCCTGGAACTCACTCTGTAGACCAGGCTGGCCTCCAACTCAGAAATTCGCCTGCCTCTGCCTCCCAAGTGCTGGGATTAAAGGCGTGTGCCACCACTGCCTAGCTCCGAGAGAGAATTTTAAGTGAGTTCCAGAGGCACAGGAACAGGCCCTGTTTTGGATCAAGTTCTATCTCACCCAGCACTGTTTCCTCTCCTGGGAGGAATGGGACTTGTGGACAGGACAAAGTAGTGTGGCTATTCAAAACATTAAAGCAGGATCTGGTGGGGACCCAGTTTCAGCATGATGTTTGTTTGCTTTCGGGCTCAAGCCACTTCCAATGATCTAAGCCTGCATCTTCTAGATCTGAGAAGAAGCCACCTAGTGCAGACCCTAACCCTCTTCTTGCAAATGACAGGAGAAAACTTGGCAGCACAGCCACTTGACTGAGCTGTTCAACCCTCCTCAGAGAACTTCCCTAGGGTGGGAGAGGTGCCTTGCCTGGGCACAGGAGGAGGGAGGGCTGGCATCACCTTTGGTGGTCTCACTGTCCCGGATCATGAAGGAGCCCAGCATGTTACCAGGAGCCAGGAGGTGGCGCTCTGCATCCTTCCGGCTGATGCCCTTGAAGAACCACCTGTCAGGAATGAATGAGGACAGTATGAGACTCAGGATAGACCAGCTTGCCCTGCTCACCTGACGCCCCTGGCCATACAGAGCACAGCCCACTCAGAAGTCGGGGCCCAAGCACCTGACCTTGAGAAGCATCATATTTTTTAATTTTTTTTTTTTGGGGGGGGGGAAGGTCGGTGGGAAACAGCTATTCTTTTTCTTTTTTCTTTGTTATTTTGGGTACCTCATGAAAAGTTCATGCCATAGCAGCTGAAGTTCTTTTCATCCTCAGGAGAATAAGGAGCAGTTCGTGTACCGCCATGGGGAGAGGGTTTTCAACAGATATCAGCGTGCCTGACCCTGCCAGAAGCCTGCCAGGTGACTTTCATTCTACGGCTCTCTGTTGCCTCAGTTATCAATAAGAGAGAAAGATAGCTAACATTCACCATTCCCTCCCACTTTGCCCCCAACCCATACAGCATCTCATTATGTAGCTCTGCTGTCCTAGAACTCACTATGTAGACCAGGCTAGCCTTGAACTCACAGAGATCCATCTGCCTCTGCCTTCTGAGTGTTGGGATTAAAAAACTGTGCCACTAAGCTTAGTTCATTTATCAATTAAAATTTATTAATTGCCGGGCGGTGGTGGTGGCACACACCTTTAATCCCAGCACTTGGGAGGCAGAGGTAGGCAGATTTCTGAGTTCGAGGCCAGCCTGGTCTACAGAGTGAGTTCCAGGACAGCCAGGACTATACAGAGAAACCCTGTCTCAAAAAACCAAAAAAAAAAAAAAAAAAATTATTAATTATTTCTCTCTCTCCTAAGAGAATGTGTGTGTGTGTGTGTGTGTGCGCGTGCGCATGCACATGTGCTTGTGTATGCATATGTGAGCTGGTACCCACAGAGGCCAGAAGAGTATCAGATCCTCTAGAGCTGGAGTTACAGGCAGTTGTGAATTTCCATGTTTGTGCTGAGAACTGAACTCCACTGTTCCGGAAGGGCAGCCAGTGTTCTTAACCGAACTTCCAGCCCCAACTCATTAAGAGCTTATTATGCATCTAACTGTATGTGATCGTCACCTTTATTATTCTTATTTTATAGCACTCAAAGCAGAGAACCAAGAGGACAAGAGGCTTGTCTGAGGCTACACGCCTTGGAAGTAGAAGAGTCAGAATTAGAACCTAGGCAGTCTAACCCCAGAGCCCAGGTGCCAGAGCTCAATACTCGAGAGGGAGGCAGACAGTACATGTGTGTAGACAATCCAAAAAACTAACATCCCTTTTTGCTAGTGGGATATGTTGAGAAGGAAGTGAAACCACCTCTCAGAGAGTCACAGAAGGGACCATTTTGGACAGATCTGAGACCTGAAGCATGGGAACGAACCAGCCAAGCCAAGAGCCCCAGGGAGAGGGTGCCAGACAGGGGAGAGAGTGTGCAGAGATGCTGAGGTGGTAGCAGGCCAGTTTTACTCAGGCCACCTTAAGAAGACAGAGCTGGAACACTTACTCCTCGGTCTCCAAAGAGTTAACTCGAGCCACATAGTTGCTTGGGATGTAGCCCTCCTTCCGGGTAGCCAAGGAACGTGCTTTCCACCACTCTCCAGACCTAAGGAAAAGGAGGAGAGAAGGGTCAGCGGGCACAGGAACCTTCTTCAGTCTGCTGTGGCCCCTACTTGGGCCTAGAAGCTCCCCTTCCCACACTCAGGAAGCCAGGAGGGTGAGGGGCAGGGTACCTAGCATGTGCTAGCGCAGCCTGGAGCCCAGACACTTAGGCCTCCATCCCTAAGGAAGGCTTTGTGGAGAGCCTGCCAGAGAGGATGTGGTTTCCACCTCTGGTTTGGTTACTAAGATGTAGGTCCTCTATGGTGCACAGTCAGATTCTCATCATTTACTCCCAGAATTAGGCTGTCAGACTCTTTAAGGATGCAAAACAGAAGCATAGCTAAGCCCTGCAGGTGGGTGTGTCTCAAGGGGGACCAGGGTAGAACTCACTCCTCCAGAACCACCATCTGGTCTCCCTTCTGGAAGCTGAGGTCTTCACGGTGAATGGCCTCGTAGTCATACAGTGCGACCACAACGGTGTCCTCAGAGCCTGCCGGGAAGGGAGATGCCAGGATGGGTCCCCGAGCCACCCCCC
>JADRCD010155388.1:0-22275 GCA_019843815.1 Montemys delectorum | reverse complement strand
TACTACTACTACTACTACTACTACTACTACTACTACTACTACTACTATTTCTTCTTCTTCTTCTTCTTCTTCTTCTTCTTCTTCTTCTTCTTCTTTTTTGTTTTTGTTTTTTCGAGATAGGGTTTCTCTGTGTAGCCCTGGCTGTCTTGGAACTCGCTTTGTAGACTAGGCTGAGAACTCAGAAATCTACCTGACTCTGCCTCCCAAGTGCTGGGATTAAAGGTGTGCACCACCACTGCCCGGCCATCAGTTACTTCTAATTGTATCGTTTTATCATTTTATTCATAAGTATAAATTAGAAAGAAGTGTTCTAGGATAGGGGATTACAAGCAATGGTCATAACCAGAAATGTATTTCGGTTTCTTCCCATGGAACATAACAATCAGCTAGGCATGTTGGCCTGTGCCTATAATCCTAGCATTCAGGAGGCTGAGGCAAGAGGCAGTGTGAGTTTGAAGCCAACCTGAGTTGAGTGAGACTCAGTCTTGAAATACTAAAAAACAAGGTGGGTTCAGGGGACAACAGCCAAGGTAATGGGAGTGGAACGCAGGAGGCAGGCAGATTGGTCTGTGAATTAAAGGCCAGCCTAATCTACACAGCAGGTCCATGCGAGCTAGCCATAGTGTAGTGAGACCTTGCCTAAAAAATAAATGAAACAGAAGGACAGATGACAACCACTTGTAAGAAAGGAATCTGGTTTTTTGGTTCCAAGCTCCTAGAATAATCTTCCTCCAGGCTGCTTCTCTATAAACAGCAGTTCCTACAGAGAAACCACACTGCATGCACATCCACACTGTCATAGGACTCAGGGTTACCTGAGGAGAATGTTGACTTTGGGAAAACCTTCCCATTTTTCTCGGCATTCTGGACACTCTGTCTTCTTTGAAGACATCCACCATAAGGCTAGGCAGTGCCGGCAGAAGCTGTGGCCACAGTTCAAGGTGGTGGGGTTAACCAGCGTGTCGTAACAGCAGTGGCAGGAGAACTCACTCACAGAAATCTGAGGGCCATTGCTTCTGATAGGATGATCTTCCTCCTGCTCCCTCATGCTCAGGTCATTTTTCTGAGGCTCCTCCATCTCTCAGCAAATTCTGGGATCCAGACACATAGACACTTTCAGACTCAGGATAGTGCTGTAATGCATCCTAACGTCTGTGGGGTAGGGAGAGCAACAGAACAAGGTGAACAGTAGCTGTGTAAGATTACTGTCATTCTAGTCAAGTTTTCTCTCTCTCTCTCTTTTTAAGGGGTAGATGTGTGGGGAGGTCATATATAGTCCAGGCTGGCCTTAAACTCTAGATCCTCCTGCTTCAAGCTCCTAGAAGCCAAGAGCAGAGGTGTGTGCCACCATACCTTGTTTCTGTGAAACTGTGAATTGAACCCAGGGCTTCATACATGCTAGACAGAACTCTACCAACTAAGCTGTATCTCAAAATGGTAAAATAAAAAACCTACAACCACAAAAGGTAGGGGGCAAAGAGCACATATTTCTGGTGATATGGTAAGTTTCTTAGACTTGCCATTGCTACCCACACTGGCCACAAAGACAAGAGCTTAGGGATGATGTTTGAAGACACCATGTTAAAAGACTGTGTACACTTGTTCAAGAGTTGTGGTTCTAGCACCAAGGAGACTGAGCCAAGCGACTACCTCCAGCCTGAGACCAGCTATGAGGGCTAAAGTTATGTTTTAAATTTAAATTACTTAAGAGAGCTATAAAACAAAATGCCTTTAACCTGTAAGCTCCACGTGCCCAAAGACAGATAACTTCCTAGAATGCTGAGAACTGTTCTTCAAGATAACAAGCCAAGTGTTTTCATTCCTGTAAACAAGGTTGGTTGCCACAACTGCACAAGATGTGCTTCATCACACATAGTCAGGAGATAGAGACAGGAAGTACATCAGGATGTATGCTTGCCTCGATTGGGCAAATGCAAAAAGCATGTAGCCTTGTGGAATTTGGCTTTATAAGCACTGGGACTAATGTATAATTCACAGACATTCCTTGGGAATCCCAGGAATGGACATGGCTAGTGGCAATCATCCTGGCCAGTATTTAATAAAACTTGCTTCAGTTCTGGCTCAAAAATTGTGGCAGTGGTTTTACTCTTGCCCAGCAGGATTAACTCAGCCTATGCGACATAGTACCAGGCTACACATGGCTACATAGAATTTTTTTTTACTCTAAATAAAACAAATAAACAAACAAACTCACAAAAAGAACACAGGCCCCAGTATGCAAATCAGCCTGTTCAGTATGACAAGCTGAGAACAGTGTCTACTCCCCTGTGAGATTTGCAGAATCGATATGTTAATACAAGTGCAGCGCCGAGTACAAAGCCTAGTGTATGGCAAGTACGTCGGAAGTATTTTTGTTCTGGTTTTGCACTGCTTTGTCTATACTAGGCAGGTATTTTAGCACTGAGCTATATCCTCAGCCCAGGACACCATTACTCATTGAGTATCTCTTACAAGCTAGGTGCTGAGCCAGGTCCTAAGATAAATGACCATCACATCTGAACTCAAGAGCCAGGGGAAGAATACAGGCCATCTAAATGAGAGGTAGGCCTGCCACAGGCACTGTTTTCTATTTTTTGTCAAAACCAGCAAGTATCAGGGCTGGGATCTGATATAGTGTCTCCTATACCAGGTTCATGAGGATGGCAGGTGGCTGATGAGAGCACATAAAAGTTTCAGATGCAATGAAGTAAGTGAAGCTGAGTTCTATATGACAAATCTCTCTGTGGACAGGGGATGGGCTGGACTGAGAATCATTATAGACAAGTCACAAAGATATCTTGTTTACTGCTGTGTTAGAACACCATGACCAAGATAACTTACAGCAGGAAGGGGTTGTTGGCTTATGCTTCCAGAGGAGTAAGAGTCCATCAAGGTAGGAAAACATGTCAACACAGCAGGCATGGCTGGATGAGGATGCTGAGAGCTCACACCTTGTATGTTGAGCACATGCACAAAACAGCTAAGTAGAAATGATGCAATCTTTAAATTCTCTAAGTCCACCCCCAAGGTGATACACTTTCTCTAGCAAAGCCATACCTCTTAAACCTACCTGTTTAGGGTTTTACTGCTGTGAGCAAACATCATGACCATGGCAACACTTATAAGGACAACATTTAACTGGGGCTGGCTTATAGGTTCAGAGGTTCAGTCCATTATCATCAATGGCAAGAACATGGCAGCATCCAGGAAGGCATGGTGCAAGAGGAGCTGAGAGTTCTACATCTTCATCTGAAGCTGCTAGCAGAATACTGGCTTCCAGGCAGCTAGGATGAGGGTGTTTTGTTTTGTTTTGTTTTGTTTTGTTTTTGTTTTTCGAGACAGGGTTTCTCTGTTTAGCTCTGCCTGTCCTGGAACTCACTCTGTAGACCAGGCTGGCCTTGAACTCAGAAATCTGCCTGCCTCTGCCTCCCAAGTGCTGGGATCAAAGGTATGAGCCACCACTGCCCGGCAGGGATGAGGGTCTTAAAGCCCACACCCACCCCAACAGGGCCACATCTACTTCAATAAAGCCACATCCACTCTAACAGGGGCACACCTTCTAATAGTTCACTCCTTGGGCTTAGTTTATACAAACCATCACATTACCCAAACAGCTCTGTCTACTAACTAGGACCAATTCAATTGCCCAAGACTCTGGGAGACATTTACCATTCAAACCAACGTACAGGGTATTAATGCTAGGCTCTACAAAGACAGAAAACAAAATATAGGGACTAGGGATTAGCGCTGAGGGACCGTGAAGAAAATGTATAATGTTAAGAAAATAAATAAAAAATAAGAGGAAGGGGAGACAGTGCTTTCCATGTAAGTATGGATGCCTGAGTTTGGAGGCTCAGCCCGCATGGAAATTCAGTCAAGGGTGGTGTGGGTTTGGCAAAGAGATCTGTGGAGTTCACTGGCCAATCAGTCTAGCTGAACTGATTTCTAAATATGTCTCTGTGTCAAAAAATTAAGTGGACACTTTTTAATTCCAGCACATGTGAAACAAGGGCTGTTGGGCATCTGTGAGTTCTTGGCCAGTCACAGCTATATAGCTATACAGCTGTCCCTGTCTCAGGGAGAAAAAAGTTGGGGAGCATTAGGGAAGACATTCAACCCTGACTTCTCCTTTATACGTAATGCACACTGTGAGGATGGAAGGCCTGCCCTTCCGTATCACACATATCCCCACCAAAAAAGGTGCCTGTGGTGGACCGAGTAAGGATGGCACTATGCTGCTGGGTTATGTGGCACAGCTTTAATCCCAGAGGCAGAGGCCAGCCTGGTAGAGGAGGGCCAGGACTACATAGAGAAACTCTGTCTGTGTGAGGGGCGGGAGAGGAGGGGATATGACAAAACAAACAAAAGAGACCTCTCCACCATAGGCTCATATATTTGAATGCTTAGTCATCAGAGAGTGGAACTATTTCAAAGGACTAGAGTAATCAGGAGGTGTGGCCTTGTTGGAGGTGTATCACTGAGAGTTAGCTTCGAGGTTTTGAAAGCCCATGCCAGATCCAGGCTCTCTCTCTGCCCAGGGATCAGGATGTAGCTCTTAACTCTGCAACAGTCCCAGCATGCTATCATGTTCCCTGTCATGACGATAATGGAATAAACCTCTGAAACTGTAAGCAAGCTCCCAATTAAATGTTTTCCTTCCTGAAGCTGGTGTGTTCACGGTGTCTCTTCACAACAATAGAACACTAGACAGTGGAGTCTTATGTATATATGTAAAGTTTAGAAAAGTTGCCTTTGAAGTGATGACAAGACTCCCAAAAGGATCTGTACGTAGTAAGCAGTTAGAGATGTGAAATTGTAACTGACAATGAGAATTCAGAGTCATTTGCTAAGAAATTAATGTATATAGAAATTTATTTCTAAAAACAGCCTACTAGCTTGCTGTACCAGCAGGATGACAGCAAGTAGCTGAAGGTGATTGCTGCTGAGCTTGACAAGCTCAGTTTGATCACTGGAGAAACCATTTCCCCACGCTGGTCTCTGCCCCAGTCATGATCTGTGCCACAGGTTCTCCTTTCCTTTACACAATAAATGTAACAAAAATTAAAAACTGGATGGCCATCGAAACGTGGTGGTGCATGCCTTTAATCCTTTAAGCATTAAGGAGACAGAGCCAGGTGGATTTCTGTGAGTTCAAGGCCAGAGCAAGTATTAGGACAGCCAAGGCCACATAGAGAAACCCTGTCTCAAAAAACAAAAAACAAAAAACCAAAACAACTGATTTGCCTACTTTAACTGAGAGAGAAAAAAACCCGTAAGATATTAAAGATATATTTGATAAGTCATATTTCATAAAGCTGGGCTCAGTAACTGTCTTGTAAAACTCCTTTTAGGGCTGGAGAGATGGTTCAGCAGTTAAGAGCACTAACTGGTCTTCCAGAGGTCCTGGGTTCAATTCCCAGCAACCACATAGAGGCTCACAACCATCTGTAATATGATCTGATGACCTCTGCTGGTGTTTCTGAAGACACATACAGAAAATAAATAATTCTAAAAAACTAAACAACAACAAAGCCCTCCTTCTAGCAAATAGGAAGCTTCATGGGTCAAGTATGTGGCACATGCCAATAGGCTATGTTAAAGAGGCAAAGGCAGGGAGCTATGTAACAATGAGGTCCGGGCTAGCCAGGGTTACAAAGAGAAACCCTCACTGGTGATGCACAACTTTAATCCCAGCACCCGGGGAGGGAGAGGCAGGTGGATCTCTGTGATTTTGAGGCCAGCCTGGTCTACAGAGCTAGTTCTATGACAGCCAGGGCTACACAGAGAAATCCTGTCTTGAAAAAGCAAAAACAAAAACAAAACAAATCTTTACAAACTGAGAAACCATGGCTGAAAACACAACAACCTTGGTTATATTAGTATGACCTTGCCACAGACAAGCAACTCTGGAAACTACCAGAAAGGGTACAATGTGACCCTCAGTTCAAGCTCTTCTCTGCTCCTCCTATCTGTATGAACTGGAGTTATTTCCACAGTTAAGAAAGCAGTGCTTTTAGACAAGCTACAGAATCTAGTTGTGACACTCAAGTTACAAGCGCTGGTGCTTTGGTTTTGGAATACACATCCTTCTGCCCCGGTATTGCATAAAAGGCCTTTTAGAAGCCCCCATATCTGAGGGTGTTTACAGTAATGTGGCCAGTTGGGGAGCCAGGAATTGCTGTCTGAGAGCTGCTTCTCAATGAAGCCTACTTAGAAAGCAGGTTGGCTATCTTCTCACTTGTCTTTCTTTCACACCAGAGGCCCTGAAGACTTGAGGGGAAATGGGCAAGGCTGGGCTTAGGGAATCTCTCCATTCACATTTCCAGTGTGCTCCTGTTCATAGGCTACTACACATTAATTACCTAGTTCAAAACTAATGGGAATATATATCTGAGTGTGTGAAAGTTATAGCTGGCTGTCCCCCAGGAGTAAAGAGGGGAACAAAACTCCACAAGTCTGCACAGGAACTGAGCCATTACAAAAGGCTGGTGTTTCCAAATGAACAGTAGGATCCTAAAGCCTTAAGAGGCCAGCCAGGTCTACAGAGTGAGTTCCAGGACTGCCAGGGC
Source organism: Montemys delectorum (assembly GCA_019843815.1). NCBI lineage: Eukaryota > Metazoa > Chordata > Mammalia > Rodentia > Muridae > Montemys > Montemys delectorum. The sequence continues at coordinate 15,706 of JADRCD010155388.1, read as the reverse complement.
TACACAGATAAACCCTGTCTTGGGGGGTGGCGGGGGAGAGGAAAGAAGGCAGCCAGGCCTGATCTCCATGCCCTGCCTATATGCATGGGATGGGCACTTGCTGCATGGCAGCCTATGGTTTCTGTTAGATTCTCAGAAAGGATCACCACCGAAACAAGATTAAAGATTAGTACCCATCAGGATTCTAATTCTCTTCAGGAATTACACTCTCCTACCTTGGGAGCTGGGTAGAATGGGCCAGAAGAGCCCCTAACAATGACAAAGCATTATGGCCAAGTAGCAACCATTTGGTTTCGTTCCTTAGCTTTTGTCAGTGTCCACAAACCTGCTGAAGCAACATCTGCTCTGCAGCAGGCTGGCTTTCTTCTCCAGCCTCTTCTTCCTTCCTTTCATTTTTTTTTTTTTAAATTATTTATTTTATACATGTGAGTACACTGTCATTGTCTTCAGACACATCATAAGAGGACATCAGATCCCATTACAGATGATTGTGAACCACTATGGGGTCACTGGGAATTGAACTCAGGACCTTTGGAAGAGCAGTAGGTGCCATCTCCAGTCCCTCCCTGTGTAAAAAGTTGTTTTTAGGCTAACTAGCTTTGGAACAGTCAACTTCTGAAGTTCTGCTAAGTTTTTCCATCTTGGTTTGCAGTCAGATTAAGAAAGTGGTAGATTAGGTCTTTTACACATTTTTCTAGATACAATTTCCATTTTGCTGTAGGGTGGGAGGCTACAGAAACCTGCTTGTGTGTAAAACACTCAGGATAATCTGAGGGACAGGGACTAGAAAAGGGTTTAAGAGTATCCTCTGATATCTTGGGCCCTTCCAACATATCTATAAAATATAAATGTTGTGATAGGTCTCATACTGTAACCCAAGCTAGGATTGAATTTACCAGTTCTGGTGCTGTTATTAGAGGTATGCGGCACCATGTCTATCTCAATATGATTCCCCACCCTTCAAGCCATAGTTAACTGGTAAAGTATAGTTATCTGAAAATCTGTGAAAGCAAAAGGATGCTAGGATGCACACAATGTCCCCAATGATGCTTTGCTAATCAAAGAACCTGAGATATGAACCTGTCCATTCCTCTTGTAAGTTGTTTGGTCTGGTCCTCACTGACACACTGATTTGGAGGGCTACTTACTTACCACGCATATCACTATCATCTGTTGGCCTTGTCAGGTGCTCAGAGCAAAGTCACTGCCACTTAGTCAATTAGCAATATTGTGAGCGCTAAAGTTATGTTTTAATTACTGTGCCTAAGAGATCCATAGAACAAAAAGGTTTCTAACCTTTGTAAACCCACTTCCCCAAGGACAGATACTTCTTGAAATGCTGGAGGCTATTGTTCATGTAAGACAACAATCCTTGTGTTTTCACTCCCCTAAACAAGTTTGTCTGACATAACTGCACTGGATTTGCTTGGTCACATGTAGGTGGGGTGTTCAGGCAGGAAGTACATCAAGATTTATGCTTGCCCTTGATTGGACCTGGTGAGAAATACACAGCCTTATGGATTTGCCTTTATAAGCCTCTGAAAAATGTGACTCATCATTTTCTGGGAACACTGGAATGGATTTGGCCAGAGTTTATAATCCTAGCCAGGACTTAATTAAAGTTTGCTTCAAATTATGCTCAAAATTGTGGAAGTGGTCCCATTCTTGCTTGGTGGGATTAACAATCTCTCTTCAACCATCCATCCATCTCTCGTTCTTACTTTACTTGTGGTCATTCGTAGAGTTCTCATTTTATCTTCAGATCAGCTCATCTCGTCCACTAGCCTCACCCAAGACTCTTTTAATTCTCTGAAAACTGGACTTACTTTAAAACAATTATTATTAGCTGGGTGGTGGTAGCAAACACCTTTAATCCCAGCACTCAAGAGGCATAGGCAGGTGGATCTCTGTGACTTGGGGGCCAGCCTGGTCTACAGAGCAAGTTCCCTGAGAGCCAGGGCTACACAGAGAAACCCTGGTTTGTCTTTGAAAGCAATTTAACGACTGAGCTATTTTGCAGGCTCCTGGAAACTGGAGTATGGTGGCTCACGTCTGTAACACTAGCCCTGAGAGGATTGCTGCCCTTCATGGCCAGCCTTGCCTATAGATAAGAACACTTAAGACTGAGCTTTTCTCAGTACTTCTGTGTCTGCTTTAGGCACGGGTATGCCCATGACTAAAGCGCCCTCTCCTCGAGCATCTATCTAAGGCTCTGCCCACTCTTGTCTCAGAGGCACCTCCATTTGTCATCTTGTTGCCAGTTCTGAGGCCATACTGGCTGGTGTTTACTTCAGTCTGTGACTGTGCCTTCGGGGTATGGGGCAAGGAGATGGTGGTGGACGTGGCAGAGGAGGTGGCACAGGTTCAATCTATGGTCATTTGATTCCACTGCTTCTCGGCCATGAACAGTGAGGGAGACCATCATGGCAAGAACATGTTGAAGACTAAAGTAGTTTGCTTTGTGTTATATAGGAGGCAGAGAGAGCAAGCTCTTTGATTATTTTGAGACAATCTTACTCTGCAGCCCAGACTAACCATTTAGTAATGGTAATCTCATCTCATCCTCCTAAGTAAGTGGATTACAGGCCTTGCCATCTTGATCAACTTAATGCAATAAATTTTATTGAGTTTATCAAGTAAGAAACCATTTAATCTAGGTTTAAGAATGTCTTTGGCAGGCCTTACAGTTCATGTTTTTAATCTGAGCACCAAGAAGGCAGATGCAGGTGAATCTGAGGCTAACCTGGTCAACAGAAGAGTTCTAGGCCAATAAATCAATCTGAAAGTTAAAAAAAAAAAAAATCACGTTCTAGGCTAGAACTACATAGGCGGAATTACATAGTAAAACCCTATCTCACACTCCCAAATACCTCCAGTATCAGTACAGTAGCAGCAACAACAAAGCACACATGGGTTGAGGAAAGCACTCAGGTGCTAAGTGCTTGCTGTACAAGCCCGAAGACCTAAGTTGGGAGTCAAATTTTAAAAAATAAACACATAAATAAGGTGGGTCGAAGAGATGGTTAAGAGTTATCAGGTGATGCTCCCAAGGACCCACGTTCAATGCAGCAGCTCACAACCGTCTGTAAGTCCAGTTCAGGGTTACCTCGTGTCATCCTCTGGCTTCTATAGGCACAGCATGCGGTGGTGGCACACGCCTTTAATCCCAGCACTTGGGAGGCAGAGGCAGGTGGATTTCTGAGTTCGAGGCCAGCCTGGTCTACAGAGTGAGTTCCAGGACAGCCAGGGAGGGATACACTGAGAAACCCTGTCTCAAAAAAAAAAAAAAAAAAGATACTATCCTAAATGTAGTAAGTATGAGAAGGAAGAACTGAGTTACTCCTTTATCACCTAGTACACACTGAAGTGCTGCAATGGTACACATGAGAAAAACAAGCTAGGACTTGACAACACTATCTGGAACATGAACTCAAACTGTTAGCTCTTAGAATGTTCCACAGAGAACATTCACAATCAAATCGGGAGGCCAGGCCTAGTTTGGGAAAACACTATAAATGCTGGCAGAATACAAAAAGTATCCACCCACCTCTTTTACCATATAAAAATTAATGTGCCCAGCCTAAGTGAGGAAAAGATCAGGAACAGCAGTAAGAATCAATTGTCAGTGAATAGAATAGAGTGTTAGGAGAATTCCTGCAGCCAGTAAACCAGGCTCTTCCATTAATAAGACAGAAAGCATTTTCAGTGTCTAAAACTCTGTTTCCAATTCCAAAGACTCTTTCTGGAGAAGGCCAGAGGTCACTAGGATAAAGGTAACATGCTCCATTAGACCCTGACTTGTCTGAACAGATTGCCTTAAACTGTGTTGGGCAAGACGAGGGCAGGCTGAGAAGGGCATCAGGCTGAGCCTGTCATCTGCCATCCCCGTGGCAGACATTCTAGGACCTATTCTGCACTACATGCAGTAGTCGTTCAACAATTCAGAAAGCTATTAAGAAAAACAAAACAAGCCGGACAGTGGCGGCGCACGCCTTTAATCCCAGCACTTGGGAGGCAGAGGCAGGTGGATTTCTGTGTTCAAGGCCAGCCTGGTCTACAGAGTGAGTTCCAGGACAGTCAAGGCTATACAGAGAAACCCTGTCTCGAAAAGCCAAAAAAAAAAAAAAAATCATTGTGATGCTAGGATTATAGCTCAGTGGTGGATCAAATGCCTAGAATAACAAAATTCAACTCATATTACAAACTCATGTGTCCTTTGAAGATTCAGCTCATCTCCATGTTTTATTCTCTTAAGGTACCAAAGTAACAGTTTATTAAGAAAACATACTTTAATGTAGGATAATTTTAATAAAAGCAACAAAGTCTAGGAAAACAAGCCAAAAGTCAATAAAAGTCACAACTCTAACATTTTTACATGCTACCATTTACTATAAAGTCCAGTCTCTAACTGTGAAGTACACTGTACCATACATTCATCTACTTGGAAGATTACAGACCATAAGTAAGTAAGCCTCCCCATCAGGCTAAGACAAAACACAAACTGAGCACTAGGGAGTGTATGAATCATAAGGTTCTATAAGTAGAAACATTTCTGAAGATTATTTTAAGCTGACCATTTCAGATGTTTACTAGACACTGAAGTTATTTCATCACAAAATTTCCATATATGAAGTATTTATACAATTCTGGAATGACAATCAAGAAACACTTTCTGCTAGAGCACCAGTTCTTAGGAGGCAGCAGCATCATACTCTGCAATGAACTGCCTGAGCTCTTTCACACAGCGCTCACTTATTTCGTATAAATTTTGCCTAAGTGCAAACTGAATGGACCTTTCTAAAGAAGGGTCTTTCTCAACCAGCATTTTCACCACCATTCCGAAGGTCTCACAGTCTTGGTAGTAGGCTTGTTCGATTTCTTTGGTTTTTGACACTATTGCTTTACGACGATTGGTTACTTGGTTATCTTTTATGTTTGACTCAGGTTCTTGTGACTGAGCCATAAATTCTGCGAATCCAACTTCAAACTCACAAATTTTAGGTAAGTCATTTTCATCTGCCATCCTTGGCTTTTCTGCAGCTTGCCTGCTTGCAGCTTTAGGATGTCCCTTTTTATCAAACCTTTTGAGTTTGTTTAAAATTTCTGATGAAGGAACTGCTGAAGAACTTTCTGGGTGTGTGTCTCTTGATGTTTTCAAAGACTCGCCAGGCCTCTTTCTACCTCCTCCTGGCTTTTCTTCACTGCTCCGTTTGCAGGAGGACTGAGCCTGCTTGGACTTCCTGGGCTCTGAGCCTTGGCAAGAGTGCAATTTGCTTTGGTTTGGGGAGTGCCTTCCACTGGATCCAGGTCTGCTCTGTGAAGAGCTCTTTCCGTTTACAGCTGATTTTCTGGAAAAACAAGAAGCCCCTTTAGGGGGAGACTGTTGCTTTGAATAATGGGAAGAGGAGGAACACTTTCCTTTAAAGTCATCTTTCTCATCCCCGCACTCATGCTGTCGGCTTGCAAAAAAATCATCGCTCGTTTTCCTCACGGCAGATCCATCACTGGAGACATTCTGAGGTACTTCATCGTATGACCTGTTAGACCACATCTTGTCTCTTCTGTACACTGATCCTGGACGGTGACCAAGGATGACCGGGATATGAAGCATGGAAGGTTGGGCTAGCCACAAGTTCACCAAGACAATCCTAGCAATCCTTTGGATGGCCACTGAGATACTAGCTTCAAAATTCACTTGCACACTAGATAGGCTGGAGACGGGTTTCAGATAAATTGATGGCTCCAGGTTCCAAGATGCTGGCACGCAGGCTGCCACAGGAGCAGTTAGAGGTCTGGTTAGCATGTGTGGTGAGTAAAAGTTAAGTATAAACTGTCTTGTATTATTTTCTATAGGAACAATTGATGGGCACCTTACAAACTCTGAAAGGTTAGTGCACACCTCTTATAGATTTATAAAACTTTAAAAAAGGGGCCCAGAGGATCAATACCTGTCCATACCAATTCTTAACTCAAGTCATTCTGTAAACCTAACCCTCCCCAGGTTGGCCTTGTCTCCTCAATTTAACTAAGATCTGTATGAAAAAGGCCTATTCCTCACCCACAATCCTTCAGAGTAATATTGTGCTGGTTATATCAACAAGATTCAGCTGAGAGTAGTGCTGCATACCTTTTAAATCCAGCATTCAGGAGATGGAGGTTCTGTGAGTTCAAGGCCAGCCTGGTCTACATAGCAAGTTTCAGGACAGCCAAAGCTATATAGTGATACTCCATCTCAAAAAACAAAAACAATTGAATAAACAAATGAGCAAAATTACTGACTTCCTAACCAATCTCCCCCCCACGGCCCCCCCCCCCAAAAGACAGGGTTTCTCTGTATAGCCCTGGCTGTCCTGGAACTCACTCTGTAGACCAGGCTGGCCTCGAACTCAGAAATCCACTTGCCTCTGCCTCCCAAGTTCTGGGATTAAAGGTGTATGCCCCTACCGCCCAGCCCTAACCAATCCTGAATCATAAAAGTGACCTAGCGGGGCTGGAGAGATGGCTCAGCAGTTAAGAGCACTAACTGTTCTTTCAAAGCTCCTGAATTCAAATCCCAGCAACCACATGGTGGCTCACAACTATCTGTCCAACTACAGTGTACTCATATACATAAAATAAGTAAATAAATCTTTGCCGGGCTGTGGTGGCGCACGCCTTTAATCCCAGAACTTGGGAGGCAGAGGCAGGCGGATTTCTGAGTTCGAGGCCAGCCTGGTCTACAGAGTGAGTTCCAAGACAGCCGGGGCTACACAGAGAAACCCTGTCTTGAAAAACCAATAAATAAATAAATAAATAAATAAAATAAAAAATTAAAAAATAAAAGTGGCCTAGCTCTGTATTCTTTTCTCCTGTTAAGGCACTAGAACAATGGCTGTCCACCTTCCTACTGCTGCAACCCTTCAATACAATTCCTCATGTCTGCTCACCCCTAACCATAAAATTATTTTCGCTGCTATTTCAGAATTGTAATTTTGGTGCTTATGAATCGTTAATGTAAATACATGTGTTTTCTGATGGTCTTAGGTAACCCCTGCAAAAGCATCATTCAACCCCAAATTTGTTGAAACTCACAGGCCGAGGACCACTACACTAGAAAGAAGTGAATCTATCATAGAATTAAGACTTTCCTTTATGCAAACCCATTCACCTTTACTCTCAACCCTGCCAAAAGCAGAATTAATGACATTATTCAAATGTAGGAGATTCTAGGCTCTGTAGGCTCTTCCCCCAATACAGCAGCCCTCTTAAGTCACATGTACTCTTAGAAAAGCAAAATGCACTTGCTGACCTTATTCCTATACTTTGCACATACTATTCCAGCCACATTTGTCTCTCCAAATCTGGGACTCCCTGAATTAGAGTCAAGTTACAGAATCCTATTATATCACAGAATAGCTACAAAGTGGGGCTCTAATATTTGCAGATGAAAATTGAAGCAAATAAATATTTGACTCTATTAATGTAACTCTTAATACCTTCAATAAAATCCCATGGGAAACTTCAAGAACTTGAACTAGGATGTCTGAGAATAAGGCAGAAGAGGACACAGTCCTTCATTGGTATCTGCTCTACCACTTCCCAGGGGTGACAGGATTTGTGGGTATGCAAGTCCTTTCTGGGCAAGGATAGTGTTTACAAGTGGTCTACACACTGTCTCCTACATCCCTCTGACTTCTCTCCAGCCCCTCAGGTTTCTGTGTAGCCTCGCTGTCCTGGAACTCTGAGAATTAGAGACTTGTGCCACCACCACCAGGCTCCTTTAGTCATCTCTTAACATGCCTGTTAAACAAGCAACCACAAGAAGCCTGACTACAAAGTACACATGATCAAAATATCAGGCAAACAATGCCCAGAGAGCTGGAGAGGCTAAGGATCTGTGAAATGGTAGGAAGCCATTGAAGGGTGTGTGCACCTACACATAGCCTCATTCTTCTTGATTCAGTGTAGTGCTTAACATACCTCAAAAATCAAATTGTGCTTTTTGGAACTTCCTGGATTTTTCTGGCAGGACTGAAGGTAGAACTCAGGACCACCATACTACTGAGCTACATTCTCCAACTTACAATTGAACTGAATTTTTTCCCCTCATCCACTGTTGAACTTGCCAACCCATAGATATGGACCTGAAGTTCTTCACAAGATTATCATGAGCCTGGAAGTTTAGGACTATGTGTAATCTGCATGTAAATGCTTAACTACTTCTCAGACTAAGTATGGCTAAAGTGAAAAATAATGCTCACTTCCTATTCTCTTTTTGTGAATCTCTTTTTTCCCCAATGTTTGAACTATCTCCCTAGAGCAAAATTCCCATCAAATTGCTAAAAAACCTTCCCCACTAAACCGAATCTGATAACACAAGCCTGTAATCCCAGCAGCTGAGTGAAGGACTAAGATTTCAAGGTCATCATTTGCCAGCCAGTGAGTGATGCATGAAGCCATCTCAAAACAACACTCCCTAGTACAAAAAAGGAAAATAAAGCAAAATAAAACCTACAGTTGTGGTTTTATTCAGTGAACAATAATAAAGTAGTAAATGAACTTTTCTAGTGCTGGGAACTGAAGCCAGGACTTCGTTCACTCTAAACACACTCTACTACAGAGGCAGGACCTTCAGCCCCAACCCACAGAGCTAAGGCTTTGAATTTGTGATCTTCCTGCCTTGGTTTACCAAGTAACTAAAGGTCTGTGCCACCAGGTTTTGGCTTGTTAAATTCTGAAATTCTGAGGCACCATCATGTCTGGCTGTCAAGCGAACATTTTCACTTAGAGCACAAACTCTTGAGCCAGAATGATCAAGTTAAATCTTAGCTCAACAAACCATTAGCTGCTTGATCTCGGGTAAGTCATTTCCCTTTCTTTGCTTCACCTGTACAATGGGGATAATAACCATATATCACAACTCAGAATAGCTCCTTCTATTACTAAGATTAGACTCTGTTCATGACCACCTATAAATTTATGCTCCATGAGTGTTTGGTTTTTTTCATATACTCCTCCCAAAATCACTAAGGTAATGCCATCCTGTTTTGAATGTATTTTGTCTTTTCCCTTCCCCCAACCCAATGTCTGCCTTGGCAACCCATTTGAGGTTACATCTAAAATTATGCCCAGCCAGGAATGAAAGTTTATTCTGGACTATTTGGTAGAGTGTCTGCTGACTGGTTCTATCATCATCAGTGTATAAACTGGGCATAGTGGCACACAGCACTCAGGGAAATCTCTCTTTTTGCACAAGTCCAGATTTCTAGACCCAGTTCAAGAGTTTCATTTTCTCCCTTTTCCATTTCCTGTTACTCAATTCAGAAAGCCAGGGAAATCATAAGTCCAAGAGTTATTCCTGGCCAGCCTGTACTACATAAACCCTTTCTCAACAAATAAAAACAAATCAGGCCTGGTGGCATTTAATCTCCACAGGCAGGTGTATTTCTGTGCATTCTCTGCCAGCCTGGTCTGAATTATTGGGCAGCCAGGACTACATAGAGAAACCTTGTCTCAACACCCCCTCCCCCAAATAAACAAACAAAAAAACCAAAAGTCTTCAGAGTGAGGCTAACCTGGGCTCCCAATCTGGTCACTATTTGCTCTCCTTGAGCTTTGCTATTTCCCATTTCTCAGTCCACACTAATATCATCGCTAAAGATTGTTGGATTAGATGTCAAACTGCACCTACCACAGATAGGTAAAGAGTTTGCTGACTGATAACAGCATTACTAACAGTCACATTTTACTGAATGCTGGCTACAGTATGGTTAGCATTTATAATGCCAGAGAGAAAGGGGAGAAAAAGGGTGTGTGTGTCTGAACAGGCCTGGACAGAGAACGGTTTTCCCATCAGGTTTATGGACGATATATCCAGGCATATATCGTGCACTTGGGTCGGGATACGCCCAGTCTGTTTAGAAAATAGCAGTGACAAAAATAAATAAAACTTCATTGGCACGTGCAGTCCATACCTAAAGATGAGAGGAAAACTTCTTCGTATTGGCCTCTCCTGGTGTGGCGTTGGGGCCACTGCAAGGACGGGCCAATGGGTTTCCGTGGGGAGGACCCAACGGCAACAGTTGAGGACGTGATAAGGCTCCCACTTTCTCTTCTCAACCAAAGTTTGGGGTTCGCCCCTTGCCCAGTTAAAGGTCCCCAGCTACTCTCTTAAAACACACACACGCGCGCGCTCTCTCTCTCTCTCTCTCGCTCTCTCTCTCTCTCTCTCTCTCTCTCTCTCTCTCTCTCGCTCTCTCTCTCTCGCTCTCGCTCTCGCTCTCTCGCTCCCTCCCTCCCTCCCCTTAGCACACGATTTTTGAGTCGTGAGTATGGGAAAGAAAAGAGCTAAGCTCTAGGTCAGCCCCCAGTGTCACTTTGGAGTCTGATGTTCCGTTATCCGCATTTCCCATTATGAACCCTCTGCCTTGGGACAGGAAAGTGTCTCGGATCTAGGCGACGTGGCGGACACCCATGGCCCGCAAGTGAGTGGAAACAAGATCCCCTTCTCTGTCAACACCGCAGGGGCGAGTGGCTCTGACCCAGACCCCGACGCGGACGAGGACTAGAGACCCGCGGTGGCGTGGGTCTTCGCCTCGGAAGGTTAGGGGAACTGCCAAGCTACTGTCCGCAGCCCGGCCGGGACGCGCCCAGTGAGGAGGCCCGCATGCCTGGGCCCACCCCGCCAGCGCAGCTCGGCGAGCGGATTCAGTTCCGTCTCCCGCGCCGCAATCTCAAGCCAAGCGCCCTACCGGACCATTAGCACCCTACACCGTGCCGAAGCTCACCTCGCTTCTAGTCCTGGGACCCACTCGACCACCGTCACACTCCAGGACCCCGCGGAAGTAGAGGACAAGCGGCAGGCTTCACTTCCGGAAATAACCTAGCCACACGGGCCGACCACGATCGGCTCCCGCAACCATAGAGGAGAGACCGCTTTAAGCTCTCAACTCTGTGCGCCCTCCCGGCTGCCTAGAGTGGCTACTCTTAGGGACCTGCGGGCGCATGCGCACCAACGCGACCCGCCCCTTCCTCTTTTTTGTCCGAACCAAGCACAGAAGTCACCGCCCCGGGTCTGGAGGTTCCCCTGTATTGCGTTCCGGAGTTTAGCTAGCTTTATTCAATCAGAGTCTCTCACAGTGCCCGTATGCACCGTAATAAATCTCAACTTCACATTTATAAAGAAAACACACAGAAGCAGTGCTTAAAGTTTCATTTAGCCGGGTGGTGGTGGCGCACGTTTTTAATCCCAGCACTTGGGAGGCAGAGGCAGGGGGATTTCTGTGTTCGAGGCCAGCCTGGTCTACAGAGTGAGTTCCAGGATAGCCAAGGCTACACAGAGAAACCCTGTCTCGAAAAACAAAAAAAAGTTTCATTTATAGGGTCGGGATTTGGGATAAAATGGCGTTTTCAGGTTTACTCCGCAGGTACGCACCTTGATCTGGATCTGTTGAGAACTCAATGGTGCCGCGTTTTCAATCTATGGCATTGTGAGACCAGGCTAGGCAGGCGTATCTCTAAGTTCTAGACCAGTCTAGTCTACAGACTGAATTCCAAGACAGCCAAAGCTTCATAGTGAAACTTAAAAAACCAAGGGAAAAAAAAAGTTCCTGTTTCTCAGATCTGATGTAAACTTTTTGTAACCCTATTCAGGTGTTGTATGGACCCTAGTCCCTGCCCTTTCATTGTATCTTTATAAAAAGAACGTGTTGCTGACGGGCAGTGGTGGCGCACGCCTTTAATCCCAGCACTTGGGAGGCAGAGGCAGGTGGATTTCTGAGTTCGAGGCCAGCCTGGTCTACAGAGTGAGTTCCAGAACAGCCAGGGCTACACAGAGAAACCCTGTCTCAAAAAACCAAAAACAAACAAACAAACAAACAAAAAACCAAAAACGTGTTAACAGCCAACTCTGTAAACACTTTCTCCTATAAACCAGCAGGGGCTGCTCTCTCAAAACCCAATTTAGGAGGAGACAACCAGTTGGCCTAGGTGTACCCCCCAATACAGCTTCCTTTAATTGGACAAACATGGATTTGATCTTCCCAAAATTTTAACATCTCTACGTTGTTGGATATGGGGCTGGGAATGAAGTCCAGTTGGTACACTGCTCGACTAACATACTAGGTGTGCTGAGTTTGATCTCAGTAGCATATAAACGAACTGGGCTTGGTGGAACACCTGTAATCCCAGAATGAGGCAGGGAGTAGGCAAGAGGATTAGAAGTTGAAGGCTGACAGGCATGGTAGCACTTTAATCCCAGTATTCGGGAGGCAGAGGCAGGATCTCTGTGAGTTGAAGCCAGCCTGTCCTTCAAAGTGAGTCCAAACTGCAAGGGCTCTGTTGTACAGAGAAGCTCTGTCTTAAAAAAAAAAAAAAAAAAAAAGTTCAAGACTATCCCTTAGCTATGGAGTGAGTTTGAGATCAACCATCTCTAAATGAATAAATAAGAGTGTTTCAAGTTGGTAAAGAGTAAAAATGGTCTGTGCTAGCAGAATTTACCTTCTAGAGAGTAATCTAGTAAAGATAGAAATCTTTTTCCTTCATTGTGATAGGAGATACATAACAGAATTTACCATTTAAGTTTTTTTTTGCCGGGCGGTGGTGCGGTGGTGGCACACGCCTTTAATCCCAGCACTTGGGAGGCAGAGACAGGTGGATTTCTGAGTTCTAGGCTAGCCTGGTCTACAGAGTGAGTTCCAGGACAGCCAGGGCTATACAGAGAAACTCTGTCTCGAAAAACAAACAAACAAAAAAAAAACAAAAAAAAACCATTTTTTTCTTTATTAAGACACAGCCATGGGCTGGCGAGATAGCTAAGAACACTGGCTACTCTTCCAGAGGTCTTGAGTTCAATTCCCAGCAATCACATGGTGGCTTACAACTATCTATAGAGGGATCTGATTCAGGCATGATGTATTAGAATAGCAGCTCACATCTCAACACAGCACACCAGGCCAGAACAGTTCCACATGTAAGAGGTTTATTTGGAGATAGTGGGATAAGGTGGCGGTGGAAAGAGAAGGGGGAAAGAGAGAGAGATGAGGGGGGCTTTATGTTAACATAGGTAAAGGTGGGAGGTGAGCTAAGTGGAATCTGGGAATATGGTGGCTGTTGCCTTGGCAATAGGTCTGCAGGTCCCACCTATATGATGTCACAGGGTTTGGAGGTCCTGATGCCAACAAGGCAGGCAGATATATATTCAGCTGAACACTCATGCATTAAATAAATAAAATTTAAAAAAAGACACAGTCTTTATAGAACAGTTTATTCCTGAATTCAAATGAACTCCCCAGATGGTTGGATTGCAGGTGTGTCCCACCATACTCCCGTTTGTTTGTTTGTTTGTTTGTAGACAGGGTTTCTCTGTGTACCCCTGGGTGTCCCGGAGCTCACTCTGTAGACCGGGCTGCCTCTGTGTCCTAAGCAAGTAGGTAGATATGCATAGTATTTAGTATAATGAAAGTTATATTTTATTATGCTGAGGGTCATCACACAAGGTTCACACTCTAAATTCCTAACTACAGTCCTAAGTCTATCTCCCCAAGACTGTTTCACCTGTGTGACGAATCCTAGCTGAAGATCCACTCTAGTCTCTAACATTAGTCTCTGGGGATCAGCATCCTGGGGGAGACTCTCAAGCTGCAGGGCAGGTAAAGGTGTCATCAATGCAAATGTGCAAAGCAGAGAGAGACACACAGAGAGAGACAGAGACAGAATAATTTCTAAGTTCTGTGACTCTAGATAACCCTCACTGATGCACTCTGTCAAAATAAGGAAGTAAGCTGTATATATTTAAATATGAGAGGATCTAATCTAATGACTAGCTGGGACCAGAAAGTCTAAGATTCTAGTAGTTGCTAAGTCTCATGAGGCTGGATGTCTCAGTTGGTCTTTTGGAAGTAGGGCCTCAATACCAGTGAAGGAATGGACTTGCGACCAAGCCAAGGGCAAGCAGGCAAAGAATACGAGCTTTCTTCCTCCATGTCTTTATATAGGATGCCAGCAGAAGGTGAGCCCAGAGTAGAGTTGTGCCTTCCTACCTCAAGATCTAGATTAAAGCTGTGTGTCTTCCTGCCTCAAAGGTCTGGACTAGAAGTGAATTCACTGACTTCAAATCAAGCAGAAAATCTCTCACAGGTGTGCCCTTCCATTTCTGAATTGTAGTTTATTACAGATAGAGTCAAGTTGACACCCAAGAATAGCCATCACTCGGGGTCTCATTTAGTCTTCAGAGGATAAATATTGAAAAGATTACAGTTGTTAGCAGCCAACTCTCTAGCCCCTGTAAACATGTTATCTCTCCTGTAAGCCAGCAGGACCTGGCCAACAAAATCCTGGAACTCTTTGAGATGAGCTGACTGGGGTTCAGAGGTCAAGAATACTTGCTGCTTTTGTAGAGTGTTTGATCACAAAGTAGGCTCCCAAAAATGACTTTGCCTTTTCTGATTACCTAAGAAACCTGCATCCCCATTACTCTTTGCTGCAGCATTTTGCTCTTTATCTCCATAGCAACTATGTTTCCAAATAGCAAGTCTGATTTCTGCCTGGCTTTTTTTTTTTTTTTTTTTTTTTTTGTTTTTTCGAGACAGGGTTTCTCTGTATATCCCTGGCTGTCCTGGAACTCACTCTGTAGACCAGGCTGGCCTCGAACTCAGAAATCTGCCTGCCTCTGCCTCCCAAGTGCTGGGATTAAAGGTGTGCGCCACCACAGCCCGACCCTTTTTTCCCTTCTTATCCAAGTTTTACACTGCAATGGGACAATCACCATGATTTCTCAGCGGGTAAGAGCACTGACTGTTCTTCCGAAGGTCGTGAGTTCAAATCCCAGCATGGTGGCTCAAAACCATCCTTAATGAGATCTGACACCCTCTTCTGGTGGTGTCTGTAGACAGCTATATATGACAATAAATAAATCGCAGGGCAGTGGTGGCGTACATGCCTTTAATCCCAGCACTTGGGAGGCAGAGGCGGGCAGATTTCTGAGTTCGAAGCCAGCCTGGTCTACAGAGTGAGTTCCAGGACAGCCAGGGCTACACAGAGAAACCCTGTCTCAAAAAAACCCAAAAAAACAAAAAACAAAAAACAAACCAAAACCCCCAAAAAACAATAAATAAATCTTTGGGGCTGGTGAGATGGCTCAGTGGGTAAGAGCAGTCAGTGCTCTTCTGAAGGTCCTGAGTTCAAATCCCAGCAACCACATGGTGGCTCACAACCATCTGTAATGAGATCTGACGCCTTCTCCTCTTCTGGTGTATTTGAGGACAGCAACAGTGTACTTACATATAATAAATAAAAAATAAATTAATTAATTACAGTATCTCCATTCTACCAAAGTGGGATAGAATCGAACTCAGTAAATATGGGGCGTAGAGAGGGTTCCACTTGCTGTGGAATCAAATCAAATCACCAGCACCCATGAAAAAAGCTAGGCACAACAGTGCAATCTTGTAAACCCAGTGTTGGGAGTCAGAGACTGGAATTTCAGGAGCTCTCTGGCCAGCCACTCTGGCTGAAACAGTTAAGTCAGTGAGAGGCCCTGTCTCAAGAAAAGTGGAGAACAAGAACAGATACCGTAGGTCCTCCTTTGCTCACTGCTAGTGATCACCGACCATCACACATATGCGCACATATACTTCTCTAACACTACCCCACAAATTAAGCAAGTATATATTTGTATATATAAAATTAATTTAAAATTAATTTAGACAGACTCTCATTACGTTCCCTA
>JADRCD010155387.1:0-10352 GCA_019843815.1 Montemys delectorum | reverse complement strand
TCATCATCATCATCATCATCATCATCATCATCATCATCATCATCATCATCATCATTTATTTATTTATTTATTTTAGAAAAATTTGCAAGAGTTTGGAAGTTAGCACTTGAGTGGGCCGTTCTAGAAGGAGCCTGGAATACGGTGATGCTGAGAGTTACGTGGACCGAGAGAACCTGAGACCCTGAAGCCTCAGATGGGATAAGCGATAGGCCTTTTCTCTCTTTCTCTTTCTCTCTTGGTGACACAGATATATAGGCTAGATTAGACCAGATTAAAAGTAGATAAAGGCAGATTTATTAGGTACTGCTCCTTGGTGGGTTCATCAGTCTAAAAGAACCAGCTAAGGAAATCACACATCCAGACTAGGGTGGGGAAGTTTTATAGACTGTAGGTGGAGGCCCAAGTATGGTCAATAGCCCTTAGGTAGGGATTAGAGTGGCTGGCAGCATCAGGGAAAGGGGTTGAGACAGCTGCCAAGAATGTGGAACTGGGCTCCTGGAGTCATTCCTTTGTTCAGAGTTTTTCAGTGTGGGAGGTGTCGACGGAAGGAGGGCAGATAGGGTTTCCCAGCTTGTTCTGGGGTGAGCAGGGGTTCCAACCCTCTTTGGGTATAGAGGCATTCATTTAGATCTGGCTGTTTTCCTGCTTAAGAGAGCCTGTGTTGGGTGGGGGAGTCAGGAGTTTATGGGCTGGTGTTCAAAGGGAGGTATGGGCGTAGGAGCATTTGGTTAACTGCCATTCTGGAGACTTTGAGAATCCATTTCTAGAGGGAGAGGAGAAGGCAAAGGGCTAGAAGAAAGAATGGACAAATGAGAACAATTAGTTCCATAGCTGGGGTGAGTCAGGGAAAAGGAGTACTGCCATCAGAGTAAAGGAGGGGAAGTGGGCTGTTTGCACGGCTTCAGGCCCTTCCCTCAGCTTCTGGAGTGACTCCATCAGAGGCCAGACATGGTTCACATAGCAGCATTCATCCCCACCCTAACCCTGCAGGAGCATGCAGATACCACTCTTAGGAGTCATAAGGAGGTCAAGGGCCCTCCAGTTTTGCAGGGCCATTGAAGCTTATAAGAATATTTTATTTTTATTTTTATCTTTTATTTTTTGGTTTTTCAAGATGGGGGTTTCTCTCTATAGCCCTGGCTATCTGGGAACTCACTCTGTAGACCAGGCTGGCCTCGAACAAAGAAATCCGCCTGCCTCTGCCTCCCAAGTGCTGGGACTAAAGGCATGTGCCACCACCGCCCGGTGAACTTTGAAGTCTTAATACAACAGTGGCACAGTGAGAGGGCGACATCAGAAGCATTTTTCATTTCTTTCATAAATCTTAAATCACTTTATTTATTTATTTATTTATTTATGTGAGTACACTGTAGCTGTATAGATGCTTGTGAGCCTTCATGTGGGTGCTGGGAATTGAATTTTTAGGACCTCTGCTTGCTCTGGTCAACCCCACTCGCTCCGGTTGGCCCCGTAAGAGGGGGTGAGATCTCATTACAGGTGGTTGTGAACCACCATGTGGTTCCTGAGATTTGAACTCATGACCTTCGGAAGAGCCCTCAGTGCTCCTACCCACTGAGCCATCTTGCCAGCCCCTTTAAATCACTTTCTTTCACTGTTTAAGCTTTCATGTCCTCCAACCTTCATAACTTACGATTACCAACCTTATAACACTTTCCTAGACTCCAAACAACTTCCTTGGTTCCTCACAACTTAAGCTTTTATATCCTGACCTTATATAAACTTTATACCTTTTTTAATATAATTATTATTTTTTTTACCCAGTTATTTACCATGAGACATAGGTGATATTGGTAAAGCAAGCAGGGATTGGTAAAGCAAGTTCCTGTAAGTAAATGAATAATAAAAAGTTACTTTGAAATCTGTTTTCTGAGTCTGGTAATAAGGTAGACTGTGTCTAGACCGTATAGTAGCAGCTCTAGGAGAGTGAGGCCTGTGGCCTGATTCTTACTCATGAAGAGGACCGAGAAAGCAGCTGAAGCCTTGGCTTCTGCTGTTAAATGGATAAATCATTTGCTAGTCTAGTCTTTGAACCCATCAGAGACAGAACTAGCACCCGAGTAAGCAGGAAGTGCAGACCAGCCAGCTTTAGAGTCTATTAAGATGACAGAGCTTACCAATGACCTGGATAGTCACTTAAGGTTCCTTTGTGGTTCAGTGGGGCATCAGTCTTCTGCCATCAGGCCCAGAAGATCTGACAGACTTTTCTGTGGGGTCGGAACTTTGTGAGGATTGGCTAGGCAAAGTAGGGCAGTCTACTCTCAAGCATCCTGCATGTCCAATTTGGCTGTGTGCTGTCAGCAGTTGAGGTAAAAGGGAAGTTCATAGCCCAGTGTCCAGCTTTTCTACAACGAAAGCAAGGAGGAGCTGTTGCCAGGAGCTGATATCGCTCCATCATGAAAAGCCTTTTTTCCCCCCAAAGATTTATTTATTTATTTATTTATTTATTTATTTATTTAATGTACCCGAGTGCTCCATCTGCATGTATACCTCCCTATATGCCAGAAGAGGGCATCAGATCACACTTTAGATGGTTGTGAGCCACCATGTGGTTGTAGGGGATTGAACTCAGGACCTCTGGAAGAGCAGTCAGTGCTCTTAACCACTGAGCCATCTCTCCAGCCCTGTGATCTTAAGATATGTGGCTGCTTACATTCCAGTGTGGTCATCAGCCAAGATGAAGGAGAGACATATGGTTGTTATTTAAAATCATTTGTGTTTTTAGTAGATATACGTTTCTTTAAATGAGAGTTGGATCCAAGTTACATATCTATATCTATCTGTATCTATCTATACATATATACACACACATATAGAGAGTTGAATCTCATATATATATATATATATATATATATATAAAACATAGACATAGGAGGCCAAATAAGGCTTATTTGATAATTACTTATGCCTATAAGTATAGTTATGAACATGTTAAAGAATATGATTATTTATGAGGTAATTGATAATTAAGCTGTATGTTTTAATTATGTTTAACAGTTTATAGTAAGTGTTTGTATGAAGCTGGTGAGATGGCTCAGTAGTCTTAACCACTTAAGCACTGACTGCTCTTCCAGAGGTCCTGAGTTCAATTTCTAGCAACTACATGGGGGCTCACAACCATAAGGGGATCTGATGCCCTCTTCTTGTACACTGTATTCACATACATAAAATAAATAATTCTTTAAAAAAAAATGTTTGTGCCGGGAAGTGGTGGCACACGCCTTTAATCCCAGCACTTGGGAGGCAGAGGCAGGCGGATTTCTGAGTTCGAGGCCAGCCTGGTCTACAGAGTGAGTTCCAGGGCATCCAGGGCTACACAGAGAAACCCTGTTTCAAAAAACAAAAAACAAAAAACAAAAAACAAAAAACAAAAAAAAAAAAAAAAAAAAAAGAAAAGAAAAAAAGAAAAGTGTTTGTTAGGTTTAAGCTGAACAGAAAAGATTTAATAAGTTGGAAAATGGCAAGGACCTTGGCTGAAGTGCTGCTATCACAAGGCTATAAATTGTATTGTAGCTTATTTGTTACCAACAGTGGAGAATTTAGCTTTAGGAAGGGAGGAGGAGTGGCAGTTGGGCTGAAAAAAGGGGCTTTTTTGAAGCCCTGGGAGCAGGCGTGGAGGGCTGGGGGTGGTACTAGCCTTCCAAGGGCCCGAGGAAGAAACAGTTGCTGTGGCCCAGGCGCGGGCATAAGGAAGCCGTAGTTCCTGGAGGATCGGAATGACCATTTATTAAAGAGGGTTGGAGAGACTGATGTGCTCCGGACATGAGCGTTCAGGCCTCCCTGCCTGGCTAGCAAGCTGGATTGTGTAGAGTGGGTGGTTATGATGTGTGGCCTGGCCCAATGTAAAGGAAGGGGGTTTACCAGAAGTGTGTGTGTGTGTGTGTGTGTGTGTGTGTGTGTGTGTGTATGTGTTTGGAATCCAAGTCCTTGGACCTGACGGCCATCCTTGTTAGTAGGACCTGAGCTGTAGAATATTGGGTACAGAGAGGAGGGATGAGATTGTGGTTCCCAAAAAACCTGGACAGAAGGGGATTCAGATCACTTGCCTATGCATCAGCAGAGAATTTCAAGATCATGGATGTTAAAGTTAAGAGTGCCCTCTGGTGGCCATTTAGACTAGTTATTGAAGCCAGGCAATAGAACAAAGGCGTTTTAGGATCAAAGTCTGAGACAGTCCAAACTTGGATAAATTTTGTAGCAGGAACCCCAAAGGTGACTGAGGATCGTGTTTAGACCCAGCCTCGCCAGTTTCCAAGCCTATGCTGGAAACATGAAGACTATGACGCAGCATCTGTTCTACATGATAGTTTGGCATCGAACACTGTGGTGTTGTTGTTGGTGTTGGTGGTGGAATAGCCCTGGAAAGGACATCTCCTAATCCAAGGCTCCCAGAACACAGACCGTCTTTCTCCCAGAAAGGGCTGGCTTGCCCTAGCACAGCTGTGACTCTTGGCAGGGTATCTGAGGAGTCCTGGACTCAGAAGAGGCACCTCCGATACTTCTTAAGCTGTGACGGGGAAATGGCGATTTACCCCAAGTGGAAAGTTGATCGTGTCAGGTAGGGATGCAGAAAGAGAGGGAGAGCAACAGTCCTGGAGCACCTGGAGTCAGCCCACCAGGCATGGGCTCAGTTCCTCCAGGGTTTTGTCACCAAGATGATAGGCTTTCCTCCCTCCCCCAGGTGCTGCAGATGTAGGCCAGATTAGACCAATTAAAAGTAGATAAAGGCAGGTTTATTAGGTGCTGCTCCTGGGCAGGCTCATTAAGTCCCAAAGAATGGGGCTGAGGAAGTCATACATCGGATTAGGGTGGGGAACTTGTACAGACTGTAGGCAAAGGTTGATGACTTGTCAGCCATAAGCTGAGTTTGTGCTCAAGTATGGTCAAGAACTGAGGACTTAGGTGGGGGTTAGGGTGGCTGACAGCGTCAGGGAAGGTGGCTGTGGCAGCTGCCAAGAATGTGGAAAGGGGCTCTTGGAGCCATTCCTTTGTTTGGAGTTTTTTTTTTTCTTGTTGCTTTTTTTTTTTTTTTTTTTAAACTCGGGTGGGATTTGGAGAAGAAGGGCTGATGGGGTTTCCCAACTTGTAGTGGGGTGAGCATTGGTTCCAGCCTAACAACAAGGTCACTATTAGCAACGGAGATAGTAGTTATTCATGTGATATTTTGTTAAAGAATATGGCTGCTTTCTGCCTCTGTCCTGAGAACTTGCCTGAAGCTTAAAAAAAAGTAACAATGTCTTTGATGGAACCAATTTCTTTGATAGCATAACATTGAGCTTGTGAAATGAAATGATCATTATGTATGAGTGCCTTCATATATACCTACAATGAAACAGCAACAGGAGGAAGCTCCACTCCAGGTGCTCTAATACTCCCAGCATCAGAGGTGAGGAGGACACAACATCTGTCCCAACACCAGGAGTAACTGGGACCAGTGGGGCTCAGGCACACACACTGCCAGCCCAGTGGGTTGGGTTGCTTCCAGTCTGTCTGGGCTGGTCAGTGCCCTGAGCAGACCTTGGGCACAAACTCTGCAGTCATTCCCAATACACCCAGAGGAAGCTCCACTCCCAGGTGTTCTAACAAGCCCAGGGTCACAGGATTCCAGAATCACAGGATCACAGAGACAGCTTGACTCTGAGGAGTTCTAACACAATCAGGATCACAGGAAGGACAGGCTCCAGTCAGATTTAGCAAGGGCAGGTAGCAGTAGAGATAACCAGATGATGTGGGGCAAGTGTAAGAATATAAGCAATACAAACCAAGGTTACTTGGCATCATCAGAACCCAATACTCCCACCATTGCAAGTCCTGGACACACCATCACACCAGAAAAGCAAGATTCAGATATAAAATCACTTATCATGATGATGATACAGGACTTTAAGAAAGACATAAATAGCACCCTCAAAGAAATACAAGAGAACACAGGTAAATAGCTAGAAGCCCTTCAAGAGGAAACACAAAAACCCCTTAAAGAACTACAGGAAAACACAATCAAACAGGTGAAGGAAATGAGCAAAACCATCCAGAATCTAAAAATTGAAAGAGAAACAATAAAGAAATCAGAAAGAGAGACAACCCTGGAGATAAAAAACCTAGGAAAGAAATCAGGAGTTGTAGATGCAAGCATCACCGACAGAATACAAGAGATAGAAAAGAGAATCTCAGGGGTAGAAGACTCCATAGAAAACATTGACACAACAGTCAAAGAAAATGCAAAAAGCAAAATGCTCCTAACCCAAAATATCGAGGAAATCCAGGATGCAATGAGAGTGATAATAGGTATAGAAGAGAGTGAAGACTCCCAAAGTAATGGACCAGTAAATATCTTCAACAAAATTATAGAAGAAAACTTTCCTAACCTAAAGAAAGAGATGCCCGTGAACATACAAGAAGCCTGTAGAACTCCAAATAGACTGGACCAGAAAAGAAATTCCTCCCGACACATAATAATAGAAACTAAATGCACTAAACAAAGAAAGATTTTTAAAAGCAGTAAGGGAAAAAGGTCAAGTAACATATAAAGGCAGGCCTATCAGAATTACACCAGACTTCTCACCGGAGACTATGAAAGCTAGAAGATCCTGGGCAGATGTCATACAGACCCTACAAGAACAGCCCAGGCTACTATACTCAGCAAAACTCTCAATTACCTTAGATGGAGAAAACAAGATATTCCATGACAAAACCAAATTCACAAATATCTTTCCACAAATCCAGCCCTACAAAGGATAATAGATGGAAAACATCAACATAAGGAGCAAAACTACACCCTAGAAGAAGCAAGAAAGTAATCTTTCAACAAATCCACACAAACCTAATTCCACCTCTTACAACAAAAACAACAGGAAGTAACAATTACTTTTTCTTAATATCTTAACATGAAGATTATTATTACCAATATATCCTAATCGATTGAAATCCAAAAATATGAGGAATTAGAAATTTATTGACTGTCATCCAATGGTCTCTCTAATTTGGTAATTGGAGAAATAGGTCCAATATTATACAATCCATATACACTTTCAGCTTGTTTGTTCGTGACAATGTCTTGCTGTGTACAACATAATGGTCTTGAGATCTTGCTTCTCCTATCTCAGCTTCTCTATTAGTAGTATTGTACTATGGTTTTCAGAACAGCTTACATATTTTAAAAGTATTTATATACCCAAAAGAAATGTAGACAATTAAATTGTGAGGGGGTTTGTAAGAGAACAACAAAGAGTAATACTGAATGCTTTGCTTGACGTTTGGAACTCTTTTTTTTTTTTTAAGATTTATCTTATTTATTTTATGTGTATGAGTACACTGTAGCTGTACAGATGGCTGTGAGCCATCATGTGTGTGGCTCCTGGGAATTGAACTCAGGACCTCTGCCGGCTGCTTGCTTGGCCCCTCTCTGGCCCCTCTCCCTCCAGTGTAATTCACTGTAGCTGTCTTCAGACACACCAGAAGAGGGTGTCAGATCTCATTATGGGTGGTTGTGAGCCACCATGTGGTTGCTGGGATCTGAACTCAGGACCTTTGGAAAAGCAGTCAGTGCTCTTACCTGCTGAGCCATCTTGCCAGCTCCTGACATTTGTAACTCTTGTATCAAGTTACCACAGTAAGAGCCAAGATTTTAAGTTCTAAATATAAAACAAACAAACAAAAACACTTTATATATTTGTGTTCATTTAAGAAAATATTAGTAGTGATGTATTATTTTGAAATATACAGTTAATACATTTGGAGTTATTTAAAATTTATATTGAGAAAAACGTATGTATTTTCAGTATTGCCGTAGACAAGCATCTACATAACACTGTTAAATTGATTGTTGTTTTATATCAAACAACTTTTATAATACTTATTTTTATTGTTATAATATTTTATAAAATTTAAAGAATATGACAAAAAAAGATATTATAGGTATTGAAGGGGGATCTCTGGGAGGAGTTGGGGTACAAAACGAAAAGAAGAGTGTGATTTAATCCTATTTACTTAAAATATGTTTTTTTTTTTTTTTTTTTTTTTTGAGACAGGGTTTCTCTGTGTAGCCCTGGCTGTCCTGGAACTCACTCTGTAGACCAGGCTGGCCTCGAACTCAGAAATCCACCTGCCTCTGCCTTCCAAGTGCTGGGATTAAAGGTGTGCGCCACCACTGCCCGGCCTAAAATATGTTTTTAAATGTTAACAAATTCAGATAAATTGAAATCATGTAACTTTTCTCATTACAATGCAATAAAACTTAAAAAAAAGAATGCAACAAATAACACAGAAAGAAATTAAAAGAATGTAATTCAGAGAGGAACAGAGTACTAAAATGCTAAAGATTGCAGCAATGTACTGAAAAAATATTTGTTAAAAGATCTTAGCATCTTGATGACCTCCCTGATGGTGCGAACATGGGACACATACAGGAGATCTGGACCTGGTGGCCTTGGTCTGATCAACTCAGCTACTTCCCAGGCCTAGATCCAGGGCTTTGAGTTGGCCCACCCCAATATCTATCCCATCTATGAGCTGTTAAAGCATGTTAAGGGACAATGGCAGGGTATCTGAGAGAAGTCTTGGTGGTAGTCCAGTATTGATGGTGCAGCAGAAGCCAGACCAATGACTTACTGCAATGAACATTTACTAGTAAAGATGTTTGGGCAAAAAGGTATACTGTGTGACACATGGTGACACATGACAGTTTCTATTTTTAATTTTAATTTTTTATTTTCTTTTGGGGTAGGCGTTACAAGGGTGGAGGGTGGACATGCAAGGACTTGGAAACGAAGGGGATTGGGGTGTATGATGTGAAGTTCACAAACAATCAGTAAAAATTATGTGAAAAACAATGTCAGCATCATGAAGGAGAAATCTTCCACTCTGCAGGGAAATATCGCAAAAGGTGGCCTCAGGGCAGGACTTTACCCGGCTAAGGCTTGTGAGCTAGAGCCCAAGTAGTTCTTGATCCTAGAAATAAGCTGCATAGAAAACTGATGCAACTGTGGTCCAGAGGGCCAGGGTCCACGCAGGCTGGCAGCTGTTCTCAGCACTGCATTCCATATGGGATTGGTTTTGGAGGTGTGAAAGACATAAGATATTCAGGGGATCACGCATCCTTCCTCCACAGTTCTAGAGAAGCCAGGCGACATGTGAAAGGTGACAATGATCTCTCAGAGCCTCTGCACAGGGATCCTCTTCCACACAGGTCAGATCAGCTCTGATGCTGTTCATTGGTTCAGTTGGTCTCTACTTCTTCCAGGCGACTCTGTCTCAGAGTGTCTCACAATAGTCCTTAGGGCTTATACATCCTCGGAGACTAAGGGACCCAGTAGATATTGTCAGTTTCAGGGACTACCTGGAGCCTTTCACCTGTTTACTTCCTGAGCTGAGCTAGGTTTTTTGCAGGGTGGAATGCTTCAAGCCCTTTAGAGTATCTTGTTGTTTAAGGAGCTTCCCTCTAAGATGGAAAAGGCTTTAATCTTGGAGGAAATGCTACACGACAGTTATCTTTTAGTTTCTTGTCCCCTCTCCCATCTTGGACTCTAATCCTCTGGAACTGTAAGTCGAATGAACATTTTCTGAAGTTGTTTTTGGTGTTGCTATGATAAATAGCAACAAAAATGTAACTAATACACACAACAAATGCTTTTCTATTCTAGACCCTTCAACTAATTTTTACCTCTATTTTGAAAGCTCTATCCCTGGAGGTTTGTAACTATAGCTTAAAAAAACCAAAAAGCCACTTTGCATTTGGGAAAATTTCAAGAATTCATGAGTGAACTGCAAAAAGAGTCTGTTTATTAACACACTCATGATACAATGTGGTTGGTCTTTTTATCTGTCTTTTCTCTGCTCTCTCTCTCTCTGCAACAGGGCTTTGCTGTGCAGGCTATTCCTGGACTTGTGACAATGCTCCTTTCTAGGCTTCCAGAGTGCTGGGATCACGTGCACACAGTATCATGCCTCTTCGCTCATCCACTCTCTGTAAGTGCTGAGGCTGAAGGTCTGAGCCGCTACCCCTACCTCTTTACATTTACGGTTAGTGTGTGGTGTGTGTGAATCACATAGTCACCCTGTGGCAAATGATTTGTTTTTGTTTTGTTTTTCAAGTCAGGGATTCTCTGTGTAGCTCTTGCTATCTTGGAACTCACTCTGTAGACACAAGGCTAGCTTCGAATGCGGAAATACCAGAGATCCAACTGCCTCTGCCTCTTGAGTGCTGGGAACAAAGGCATGTGTCACCATCGCCTGGCTGCAATAATTTATTAATTGTTAAAGTCCCAGTGACAATAGCAATTATGCTGATCAGTCAGAAAAGAGGAAAAAGAGGTATAACTTTCATTCTTTGGGTAAAC
>JADRCD010155384.1:0-39424 GCA_019843815.1 Montemys delectorum | reverse complement strand
TGCTTTGTTTGGTTTCATGAGCTAATAGTCTTGGTGCTTTGTTTGGTTTCATGAGCTAATAGTCTTGGTGCTTTGTTTGGTTTCATGAGCTAATAGTCTTGGTGCTTTGTTTGATTTCATGAGCTAATAGTCTTGGAGGACATCTAGTTGAAATCAGACTGTGCAACCCATTAGACCAGATGATGCCTCTCCAACGCATCGTCCATATCGGATGCTGGCAACTTCATTCAAAGCCTCTCTCTGCCTTTGCAAAATCCAATCCTGTGACAGTTTCTGTACTTGCCTTTAGGGGGTGGTATGAACATCCCACCCACCAGCAGAGCAGTAGTGAGAACTGACATGGGAGGGGGATCTGAGGAAGAGAAAACGCATCAACAGGTCACACAGGAGGTCAGCATGGCCAGAGAGAAACCATGAACAGAACACTACAGAATGACACGTGGAGAACAAGAAGCTTCTCACGGAGAGGGAGAGATCCTGGAGAAAGTTCTGGAAAGGCTATGTTATATGATCAATGAATTACCTGAAAACACTAAATCAGAACAGGGCTTGATACTTGGTGATTGTGGTACAGATGTCAAACAGACACTACGTGGGACCAAACTATGATTGGCCACCAGATTGAGTGTATGTGGCCTGCCAAGACTGGTTCACTAAAAGATCCTGGACAAGATCTAGAAGTACTTCAAGTACTTCTAGAGTGTCCCTGTACAGCCTATGCTGGCCTTGGATTTGCTAACCTCTTGCTTCAGTCCATCCAGAGCTGAGGTTACGGGCATTAGCCACTGTTCTCAGCTTCATGAAGGAGGATTCTTGAGAAAAAGGCTCGAACACACTCATTTGCTTCCCCCAACATTTTCCACTGCTAGCGCGAATGTGTGTGTGTGTGTGTGTGTGTGTGTGTGTGTGTGTGTGTGTGTGTGAACCAGAAGCCCCACAGAGAGGCATGTGCACAAACACAGTTCTCTTGGTTGTCCTCAACTCCAAAAACATGCAGCCCTGCAGGAAAGGCATCCAAGCTCCTAACTTTCAAGAGAACTACTCCCCCTTCCTTTCCCTTTTACCTGTGCCACCTAAGATGGCAACCCTTTAAATTTTACCTTGGTTTTTAAACTTTCTTATCAATGGAGTCATGAGGCAAACTCATTTGTGTCCGGAATCTTTCATTCAGTATTCTGTGTCTCAATTTATTATATGCTGAATGTGAGCTCCTGGTCAACCATACGTTTCAAATATTTCTATCATTTTTCCCACTCTCTTATTAGTGATCTTTGGTAAACACATTTTGATTTAATGTATTGTTATTACTGTGTATATGTGTTCACATGTGCATGTGTCAGTGTGTGTGTTCCACAACATACATGTAGAAGTCAGAGAGTAACTTTCACCAGTTGGTTCTTGTTTGGTTTGGGGGACAAGAGAATGAGGTGCATATTTTACATATCAAAGCAGACCCAGCCTCCAGGTTCTTCCAGTATGATGGTCTGTATATGCTCAGGCCAGAGAATGGCACCATAAGAAGGTGTGGTCCTGTTGGAGTAGGTGTGGCACTGTGGATGTGGGCTTTAAGATGCTCATCCTAACTTTCTGGAAGTGAGTATGCTGCTAGCAGCCTTCAGATGAAGATGTAGAACTCTCAGCTCCTC
This sequence comes from Montemys delectorum, assembly GCA_019843815.1. Taxonomy (NCBI): domain Eukaryota; kingdom Metazoa; phylum Chordata; class Mammalia; order Rodentia; family Muridae; genus Montemys; species Montemys delectorum. Next base: position 37,778 of record JADRCD010155384.1, on the reverse strand, counting down.
CTGTATGATGCCTGCCTAGATGTTGCCATGTTCCTGCCTTGATGATAACGGACTGAACCTCCGAACCTGTAAGCCAGCCCTAACTTTAAATGTTGTTCTTATAAGAGTTGCCTTGGTCATGGTGTCTGTTTACAGCAGTAAAACCATAACTAAGATACCCAGCATCTCTCAATCCCTACCTGACATATCCTCACCCCAACCCTGAACTTTCTAGCCCAGGGGCTGAGGCCGAGTTGTCCTTCACCCAGAGGCTCTTCCCTATACAATCCAGACATTCTCTCTCTCTCTCTCCTCTCTCTCTCTTTCTCTCTCTCTCTCTCTCCTCTCCCCTCCATCTCTCACTTCTCCCTCTGCAATACCCTTTCTCTCCTTCTCTTCCCCCCTCCCCAACTCTCTCCCCATGATGACTTCCCTGGCCTCAGTCCTTGGGGTCGTGAACTCGCCCACGAGTACATTCCCAATATCCCTGCATTTAATATAATCTAATCTGGTTTGAATTGACTCATTTCACTGGTGAAGAAATAACCAATCAGTTCTCTCTTTCTACCACAGATTTGAAGACTGAACTCGAGTCACAAGGCTTGTGTGGCTTACATAACAGGTTCTGGGCCATCGGAGATTCACAGAGAAACTCTATTTCAATCAATCAATCAATCAATCAATAAGAATTTAAAATTTTGATTTGTTCTTGTGACTGAGTTAAATTGGGGAGAAGAGTTAGCCTTATAATAACTGTCTTTCAAAATGGCTCTCTACCTACTCTATTCTTTAATATCTCTCAATAAAATGTATAATATTTTGGGTAGAGGTGGTTTGGCCTAAGGTATTCCCTCTCTAGAGATGCTCATATGGCACTTTGCCTATGCGGCCTGGTTGGCTTTAAAAGTAATCACATCATTCTCCTTAGATGTGCTTTGTTTAAAATTTAAAATTCCAGTTAAAATGTTATTATAACAATAAAAATAGTTCAAGCATGAAGGAAAATTGGCACTTACCAAACAAAATTACACCTTGCAGTTAGCATTCGGTTTCATTGTTTCAAATTTTCAACAGAAATAAAACTCCAGGTTGGTAACATGGGAGGGTGGATTTGAAGTAATCTGAGGGTTTTGTTTTGTTTTGTTTTGTTTTGTTTTGTTTTTTGTCTTTGTTTTCTCTCCATGTTCAAATTCTCTTTCTATCTTTGAGACAGGGTTTCACGGAGCCCAGGCCAGTCTTGAACTCCTGACCCTCAGACTCCCTACTTCTGAGGTGCTGGGATTATAGGTGAGAGCTCAGTCTCTTTGTTTAAAACATACTGCTTAAATCCATGAGTGAGCAGATCCGGGGAGGAGATCAGTTAGCCACCAGAGTGAAGTATGTCTAGCCCCAGGTGTATCGGACAGTTCCCTGTCTTCTTTTGTGGAGGTGAAGATGCTGTATCGGCCAGGGTTCCACATACACACCTTGAGATTGTTGCTTCCTTCCCTCAGTTGCATCCTTTGAGGAGACAAGCTCCTCTTGCCCCAGCCGCTCCTCAGTTCAACCGCCCTCCTACTTTCTGTATTTTTTGCATTCTGTTGGAGGAACCCAAAAGACCTGTTGTCTTTATTTTTGCTTTTGTCAAGAGACAAAAATTGCGAAGCAACAAATTTGGTGAAATCATCTAATTGGATTTTATTTGCAATTCACGAATTACAGAATCTCCTCTAAAAATGCAAAAGAGACTCCCAGAAGTTCAGCAGAGAAAGTTGGTTTCAAAGACAGGAAAGGAGGTTGAAGAGATGGCTCACTGGTTAGGAGCACCTGCTGCTCGGAGGACCCAGGTTCAGTCCCCAGCAACCCTGTAGCAGCTCACATCTTTAACTCCAGTTCTAGAGAATCCCATACTCTCTTCTGAACTCCACAGGCTTTTGCACACATACACTCAGGCACACAAATAGACACATGAAATAAAGAAATACTTTTAGAAATAAAGGCCAAAGAAGGCAGATTCAGGAAACAAAAGCTGGGTCGGCTAGAACTGCGTTCGTTTGGTTTTACTTGTGTCGGAGTAGGGGGGATTTATTGTGCTTGTTAAGTTTTTATCTCTTTCCTGGTTTCTCAAAAGGTCAAATAAACAACCTGGGGTTAGTTTAGTGATAAGGAACTTCAATTCAAGTGACTCCACTGTGGACTGATTTCTGTTGGAGGTTGGTTCAAGATCTCAGATACAATCAGTGGCTGAAAATTTTTATCTAACAGTTTATAGTACTACCTAAAATGGGTATCAACTAATTCAACATAATTTATCGAAATGATCAGTCTTTTTCTACCCTTGTGCAGGGTTATTTTTGTTAAAACTCAACTGGCTATATATTTACCTGTAAACTCTCCCGGCTCTGCTCTGTTCCGTTGGTTGGTTTGACACTCACTCTCAGACTTCCACATCGCAGCTTACCTGTTAACTTTCAGCTTTGATGTCTGGTGGCTCGTGCCCACCTGCTCTCATGGTTTTTTTGTTTTTGTTTTTTGTTTTTTTGTTTTTTTGTTTTTTTTAAGTTTTTCTCAACTGTCCATGTCCATCACTTGTTAACAAACTTGGGAGTCAATGTTTCTTTTTTTCTAAAATGACCACCACAAAAGACAGCAAACCTTGTTGGGATTTTGATTGGAATTACTTTAAATGGGAGATGAATTAGGAGGGAACGGAGGACATCTTAGGACATCTTACAATGCCAGGCTTTCAGGTGTGAGGGCAATCCGGCTGCAGCATCTGTCACTCTATCCCTTGTCAGGGTTGATTAGACTGGTTAGCTGGCTAGGTGGGTGTTCCCTTCCTCCCTCACCACTCCATGTGCTTCCCTTCTGAAGCCACACCCCCATCACACCTGACTTCACTTCCTTTGATGGTCTCTGGAGAGTGTGGAAGCTGAGTCCATTTCTGCGTCCATTTCTGTCACGTTCTTCCCAGCTCAGGGTGTCCACAGTTACATATGACAACTCTCATGACAGCACATCTGGGCCTAGAGACTCCTTATTGATGATGGCTCACAACTTCCACAAGCTCTGCACCAACTCTTAACAAGATGAGAATAAAAAATGGAGAGGGGGTACTGGGAGGATGGGTTTCTTCCAGAGCCCCTCCACCCCCACCCCCGCCCCGACAAATGTTACAGGCGCCCAGGAGTTAGTGGTCAGTGGAGCCATGGTTTACATGGAAGAAAAGTGCCCTGGACCAGCAATAGTGAAAATGGAGGGAAAATCACTGAATTGTTCTCTGAACTCTAGTTCAGGAGCTAACTAATCTTTACATCACGGGGGTGGGGGACAGAGCAGAAAACTCTCACATCTCACCTGTTCTAAAAATAGTGAGCAGCCATTTCCCTTGGTGCCTCCTCTGTTTGAAAGCACAGCCAATAGAAGGGGGTGGGGGGCAAGAGCGGGAGGGGGCGAGAGCGGGAGGGGGCGGGAGCGGGGGGGGGTGAGGAGGGAGAAAAAGGGGAGAAGGGAGGAGGGGAGAGAAGATGCTTCCTCAGAATTTAGAAAGGCTTTTGAATGTTTAGCATAGATCCCTATTTTAAAAACAAGGGCCCTAAAACAGGGATTTAGACAGCATCGTCACAAAGACTGATCTCATGGCTGCCTCTGTTATAATTTTTAAATGAAAAGCTTAGCCATACCTTAGCTCTACCTCCTAGTCTCCCTGCTGCCTCAAACTCATGGTTCCATTCTTGAAAGGCAGCAGGCAACAAAGAACCAGAGCTGTAGTTTGAGAGGCTGGAGGTGTGCGATAGAGTGTCCAGTCTACCCTGCCGTGCACCATTAGAGCCTGTGGTCAGGAGGCACGCGATAGAGTGTCCAGTCTACCCTGCCGTGCACCATTAGAGCCTGTGGTCAGGAGGCACGCGATCGAGCGTCCAGTCTACCCTGCCATGCACCATTAGAGCCTGTGGTCAGGAGGCACGCGATAGAGTGTCCAGTCTACCCTGCCGTGCACCATTAGAGCCTGTGGTCAGGAGGCTTTGCTCAAGGTAGCAGGTGCAACTGGAGCTGGAACTGAGCTCTGAAGAATCTGCTTCTCTGCCTGTTTCTCAGCCACACCCCTAACCCTGCTTCCTCTAAGCGACCATGTTGTAAGCCCTTGAACTGTTGTTGGTTGGCTCCATATTCCACCCTTACGTCTCTCCCCTACACTCCCATCACTTATCCTTCCATGGATCACCTCGTTTCCTCATCAGAGAGAATCAAATTCTTTAAAATACTTTATAGCTTTCATGAAAGGGAAAAGGGAAATTTTATCTCCAGACTTGAGCGGGGGAGGGGGGGGAGGGGGGTGGGGGGGAACCTTCATTCTGTTCTTTCAGAGTTCTGAAAAATGTCCTGTAATAGTAAGTAGAAGTCTACCAATTTAGTACTGTGAGTATTTGTTCTCTATCAAAATAGTTTATCTGTGCAGGTGACATCTGGATGTGGAAAAAGTTTCTGGTTAGCTACTTCATTTTATATATATATAAAATACATGTATATATATATATACATATATATATGTATGTGTATATGTACATATATATGAAAAAGATGGTGTGCCATTTTAAGCAGCTGGACATTTCTACATGCTTGACCATGAAAAGAAGCCAGCAGCTGAGGGTCCGTCCAGCCCGGTCTGACTTCTAAGCAGAGGATAGCCTTCATGTATGTAATAATGCAGATTTTGAGCTCTTAGTCTTGTCAAAGCATATAGGGTAACTCATGTCATTTATTAATCGCTACTTACAGTCAATACCTTTAGACTTGTTAAAATAATGTTCACAGATCAGTCATTACACGATATAATAATGGAGTATTCTCTTGCTGAATTACTCACTGATCTGGGGTCAAGGTTGTGAGTCTGACAGTTAACAAGTGCTTTACCGACCTCAGTTTCACAACTGTGTGGTTAAGATGGTCCCTGAGGTCTCTGAGAACCCCCACACTATGTATCTACTAACCTTGTGTCTCCCTTCATTAGGGTAAAAACAGCATCCCTATTGTACAATGACTATTTCAAACTATCGCAAAATTGTCCAAAAGGATGGACTCCACTATGACCTTTTCATACATGGATTCCATGTGTATACATATACATATACACATAAACATACACATACACATAAACATTATTACATACACATTATTTCATATACAAGAGAAACTAGAGAGATTTTTCAGAGTTTGGCTCATTTCACATTACATGATGGTCTCTAGTCCAATCGATTTCACAAATGACATGATTTTGTTCTTGAAAATTCCATTATGTGTGTGTGTGTGTGTGCATGCACATGCACATGTGTGTATGACATTTTATTTATTATGATCATTTAAAACATGCAGCTTCTAATCGTTTCTTATTTCAGGAAAATTTTTCCATGTTTTCTGAGGCTTTCTTTCTTTCTTTTTTTCTTTGTCTCATTTTTACTGTTCAAGCAAGGGTCATGATATATAGCCCAACCTGATCTTGAACACACTGGAAGCCCAGGCTAATTTTTAACTCACAATCCTTCTAGCTCAGCTTCTGAAGGGCTGAGATTACAGGGGTGTGCCACCACACCCAGATAGATGCTCGATATCCTTTTAAAGGCTTGGAGGAATCATCAAAAGTGCTTGCACCAACACTGTGAGATCCAATATTAGAGAGTATAGAACACTTTTAAATGGAATAGATGGATTTCATGCAATGTGGTAAATTTGGAGGGGTGGTAATTGGAATGGAAACATTGGTAAAGACAAGAGACATCTATGCTCAGACTAGTCAAACTCAAGTTCACTAGGAAGTAAGGCCCCTGAATGCCTGCTCTCTAACTCACTTTTCCAGGCAGGAAACCTATGAACATATGTATACATACATATATCACATACCACAGAACTATGTTCCACTCTAATTTTGTCTCGGCCCCTACATATGCACCTTACATTCTTTTTTAGTTTTTATTGTTTTCCCCCGTAGACTATAATGTTAGTTATGGCTACGGCAAATGGCTCTATTCAAAGCTAAACTAACCCCTCATTATTCAGGTTTCTGCATAGAAGGTTGGGAACAGGATCGCTAATTCAATTGAAATTAAAATGTCAGTTGGGTTCTAGCTCTTCCTAATGTAGAAAGGGGAAATAAAGCCGAGCAGCCATCCTCAAATGTAGAGACCAGGGACTTCACGCCTGCCGTGAAGTTTCTTTAAATTCACTTGAGTACCGCCCTATGGCCTTCGGGATGTATGCCCTAGACAAAGGTCATGGGGGCTTGCGGGGAGTCAGGTATCAGTGGGCCAGCGACCTGGACTATTCTGTTCCCAGGAACCCGAAGTAAGGAGGTAGGATAAGTGGACAACTTCCTTCCTCTCACTTGATCATATGGCTAACACTCCTGAGTTGAGGTATTTTCCCCCTAGAATACTAATAAAATATTTAGAGCTGACTCTTGGTTACAGGGGTTCAGCATATTTACAACCAGGAAAGGAAACACATGCCCTGTCTCTCAGAAGATCACAGAAGCCCAGATGTGATCCAAAGGGTACACCTCATAGAAAAGTATGTTCATTCCACCAGACACTCATGAGGAAAACGAGTCCAAAAGAGATCTTAGTGCTCACAGTTAGGTTTTGGAGAAAATAAAACATCTTGTGGCTAAATACAAGTAATAGTATGATTACCAACTACTAAAATTATGCCCTGATACATTTGCATTTTCAATTTTATTTGGATTAAACCTAGTTAGGGTGACTTGGCTGGGGGAATTCAGCAGGACTAGATGCAGAATTTTTCTGGTTGAATCAATTTAAGATCGGCTTCTAAGTAAAGGCTTTATTATTTTTCAGGGTTGGGATATCCTTGTAGTATATCCTCAAATCTCTCATTTGGAGGCCATTTTATTTCTACTTACGTAAAGAAAAAAGTGATTGAAATACAGTATTGTTAGTTATTTTTGAATCTTATATCCTTACAAAATGTGGGCAGCTATGAGTCTGGGGATTTAGACCCTTGGAAGGAGGAAGATATACAAATAGATACACGCTATTCTAGTTTATATATTTATATTAATGGCAAAGTATGCGAAGCAATGAAACACGCCATAGGAAAGTGCTGTACTTGCCACGTTTAGATTTGTCCATCCAGGCTCATGTGCTGGAAACTTGGTCCTCGATGGTGCAGTATTGAGAAATGAGACCTGTGGGAAGGTCCCGAGTCGTGATAACACAGCCAGCCCTCATGAGTAGATTGACCATTCATGGATTAACAGGCTATTGCAGGGATGGTTTGTATGGGAGCCATGTCTGCCACACTTGTTCGGGCTTGTCATGTGATGCATCCTGCCACGTTATGATACAGAAAGGGTCCCCTCACCAGTCACCAAGCAGATGGTAGCCCCATGTTCTTAGACTGCTCCCTTCAGAACCATAAGGTAAACAGCTATCTGATTTTTTTTTATAATATACCTGGTCTACAGTGTTCAGAAAATGGGCTAACACTATATAATACAATGTGACACACTTTATAATATAACATGGCATAATATATAGCACAGTGTGGTTTACTACCACATATAATAATACATATAAATATAATGCATACATAGCATATGTCATATTAAATACCATTATGTGTGTATACATGTATACCAATGTGTACATCTGTCAGGCATTATTTCCTTGCTGTGACAAATATCTGAGGGAAACAACTTAAGGAGAAAGGATGTGTGTGGGATCATTGCTTCCATGGTTTTGGTTCATGGTCACCTGGCCTCCTTTTGTTTCAGGGCTGTGGTGAGGCAGAACATGGCAGCAGGGGCACATGAGAGGGCCGACCATTTCCTCATGCCAGTCAGGAAGCAGTGAGAGGCAGGAAGGAGCTTGTGCAAAGATGTGCCCTGCAAAGTTGCCTCTGCAGTAGCCTACTTCCTCTAACTATGCCTCACCTTCCAGGTTTCTCCCACCACCCAATAGTCTAATCAGACTTCTAATCTACCAATGAATTAATCCATTGGCAAAGGCAGAGCCCTCATGATCCTGTCCATTCCCCCAAAGCCCCACCCCTGAGTGCTGTTTCCCTTGGGGACCAAACCATCAATACACACTCTGGTGGGGAGTATTTAATAACCAAGCCGTAACGATACGCATAGACTAAGAGGTAGGAGAGAATTCTCACAAATAATGTAGCATCGGAACCAGGCAATATTTAGGTATTTTTTTTAGAACACTATTTTATACTCTTCCTTAAACCTTGTTGAGTAATACTATGATCCCTCTTTGCCAGTTAAGTAATTCAGGCTCAGAAAGATGGCGAACATTTCCCAAATGTCCTAGCTATGACTTGGCAGATCAGAGTCTCAACCTCACAGCTTCTAGGACAACCTCAGTGAGACAACTTCACTGTCACCCTAGATTTCTTCTGACCTTCCTTGATGGATTTGTAGAGGGATTTGAGACAATCAAGTTGCAGATGGGCAATACTGATGTTTCTGCCCAATCATCTTGCAGAACAGAAAGAAGAGTGGTGAAGGGCTGGATGGAAGATCCTGAAAACATGGAAGGAAACTAGCTAGTGCCGGGGTGTGATTCTCAATATGTTCAGATCTTTTATGAGCTTGGGAGCCGTCTTCCCAGGTTGATTTATTCTTGACTGTGATATTGATATTTTGTTCTGTAACATCGTGATATGTTTGGAAATTGGGGCTTGAAAGCAAAAGAAAGCTACACCGCTGCTGCTTATGAGCTTTCTGAAACACCCCTTTCAAACTTCCATGCCTGGTTGGCAATAATAAAAGAGTGACCACCTGTGTTAATGAAAGGCAAATTTGTGGGGAGGTGTGTGTGTGTGTGTGTGTGTGTGTGACATGTATATTTCAGTCAAGCAATCAAAGGAATCCAATCTGTGCAGGTGATAGAAGGAAGAGGGCACAGCAAGGCCAGGAATGAGTCTGGGCAAGAATCTGCTACGTTCATTGCCCTCATTTCTAAATAGGAATGGTCTCATAGAGGCACATGAGTGAAGTCATTTAGATCATCAGCCCTATTAACTCTGGTGACCATTCAGGCACACGAAGTCACAATAGGATTGTCCTTGGCCTATATCCTGCAGCCATCAGAAGTCCTCAGGTTCTTAAAGGGATCAAATAGCACGAGACTAGCTTTCTAGACCTCATCAAGTAAAACCCATGAAAATGTATTCACAGTAAATAACATGACCACACCAGCTAATGTCCTCACTCTGAGCCACTAACCCTGCACGGCCAAAATGAGTGTTCTTTATTGTAGAAGAGAATACATGTCTCCAAGGAGGCGATGTAGCCTTAATCAATCTCTCCTAGCTCTCTGACAGAAGGAACACCTCCTTCACCTGGCTCTGTTTGCTCAGAGGCATCAGCAGTGGTAGGGAGGACTGATCTGCGGAAGCCACTGTGTCCCCAAGCATGGCAGACTCAGCAAGGTTACTGTCCCTAGAAATCAGTTGCTCTGCCCAAATACGGTAACAGGGCCCATCAATGGCACATAGGACTGGTTTAGGGACACACATAAAACTCTTCCAACTTGTTTAGGGAAAATGAACGAAAATGGGTCTTGTGGTTGTTTGAATAGAAATGGCTTCCATAGATTCATGTGTTTGAATGCTTGTCCCATAGGGAGTGGCACCATTAGGAGGTGTGGCCTTGTTGGAGGAAGTATGTCACTATGGGAGTGGGCTTTGAGGTTTCCTGTGCTCAAGCTACACCCAGTGTGGCACACAGTCTCCTTCTGCTGCCTGTGGATCAAGATGTAAAACTCTCATGTCTGCCTGCATGCTTCCCACCTTGACGATAATGGACTGAACCTTTGAACCTGTAAGCCAGCCCCAATGAAATGTTGTTCTTTATAAGAGTTGATATGGTTCATGGTGTTTATTCGTAGCAATATAACCCTGACTAAGAGAGTCCTCAACAATAAACAGTGGTAAAGGTCAAAAAAGTATAAGCTCTTAGGGCCGAAAAGTCATTTGTAGCCAAGCTAAGTCACCTCCAGCAATCTGTTGGGCCTCCTGGTGACATGAAGCAGACAAAAGAATGACTTCAAATTGCCACCCAGCCCAGAGAACATTTGCAAATGCTGTTCCCCCCTGGGTCACCCATCAGTGCACTGGGAGCCAGCCTCTGAGTGTGCTTCGGGTCCCTCCACATCCTTTCCAGTTTCTTCTCTGGTTTACTTCATTCCCTGCTTCTCGCCCCTCCCCCCACCCACTTTGATGGTGCTCAATGTCATGAAGGCTGGGAGAATTTATTCCTGGTTCCATCCTGGAAGGTGACAGGCACTTCTTTGAGTCATGTAGATACTTCAGACTTGTAAGAGTGGCCTTTCCACAGCCACTCTTCAGGTGGGTGGGTCTTGTTAAAATGCAGGCTTGCGTTAGCAGATCCAGGTCAGGACCCAAAAGTCTACATTTCCAACATGTTTTTTCCATAATGCCTGCATACCCCATGCACAGCCCATGCTTTGAGCAAAGCTGATTTTTAAAAAAAGGCAAGGAGTACTTTCTCTAACTGATGTTGCCATTCCCATAGTATAACCTGATCACCAGGGGTACCAGGCATGGTGACACACACATGCATGTGATCTCAGCTCAGGGAAGCAGGCAGAGCTATGTGAATTCAGGCAGCCCAAGGCTTCATACAATTCTCTTTGTGTTAAAGTGCCCACTCTATCAGGAAGCTGTGCCTGATAGAGTGGTTGCAAAAGCTCCTTGGTATGTAAATTCTCCTGTTTTCATTGGGGTGATATGATGCTTTAAATGAAGGATATCCTCCACAGGTTCATGTGTTAGAACCCTGCTGTTTTGGGAGATGGTAAACTCGTTAGGAGGTGACCAGTAGCTGGGGATGGTGGGCTGCCTACAGGCAAGCCTTATGGTTTACAGCCCAACCCTCGTCTCTCTGCTTCCTGATGTCTACCAAGACGTGAGCAAGCTACTGCACGCTCCTGCTGACATGGACCCATCGGCCACCATGCCTCTGGCCACCATAGACTGTATCTCCTCAAACCATGAGCCAAAAGAAATCTCCCCTCCCCAAATTGCTCACTGTCAGCCATTTGGTCACCTTTTCCTTGGAATCCCTTTCTTCGATGGCTGTTCTTACCCTGCCTCGCACAGACATGACTCCCTCAAAGCACTCGTGGCCACCATCTGCTTGCCACTCTCTCAGGCTACTAGTACTGAGCCACACCATACTCGTGTCACGAACTGCAGCCATCCGTGCGCACATTAGTCCAGCATGGATATCTCCTGCAGAGGGTAATGAGGAACCTTTCACCCTGGGAAAGAGGGCAATGAGCTTTTGTCTTTTGATTTGCTCGAAATCACCTTAGCATAATAATGTGAGGGACAAGGTGGTATTTCAACCATAATAGATATTTAGGCACTGACAAAGAGAATAAAAATAAAATTGGGTTAACTCTGTGAAAGCACTATGGACTATAGTTATTTAAGCTCAGCGGCCATGCAGTTCAGTTGTAAACGAGACGTATGCTTACGGTCACTGGCACATATCATTACATACGTTTCATTTGCTTCACGCAGTAAACCAGGCTCGAGTGCAAATGGAGTGCCTAAGGTAATGAGATGAATAACTCAAACCACAGGAGATGCGTGCTGTGTGCTCAGTGCCCTCAGTCTTCTGGAGGCCTTTTCAATTATTTATTACCACTCAGGATAATGGTTATTGTCCGATTGCCCTCGCAATGTGACCTGATCAACATCCTAGCTCACAGTGAGACTCCATTAGTGTTCTTATTCCTCCTTGTCTGCAGCCACATCCTGGAGGCAACCATTCCAGCCCTGATGATGGCTTCTGGCTCCTCGTCCTTCAGGCTTTTGCCTTAGAGCATCAGCCTAAGATTGAATTAGACGATGCCTCCATAGGGTCCTTACACAATGGAGCTGCCTGCTTGTAAACTTACACATTCTGTTGCCATGTCTTACTTACCTATCTGCCCTCACTGCCAGACACTAAGCCCCATGGGAATAAGGGATTGAACCTGCTTGTTTGTTGAGAATCCCAGGCCTTGTCCAAGTGCATAGTGGGCAAGCACTCAACTGCTGGACTCTATCCTTAGGATAATTTTATTCATTGCTATGTTGCTTTTCTTAACAACATGATGGGAGACGTGACCAGAAGTAACTTAGGTAGAGTATTAAGCAAAGGGAGCTTGGGCTGTGTGATGGTTTGTATATGATCAGCCCAGGGAGAAGCACTTTTAGAGGTGTGGCCCTGTTGGAGTAGGTGTGTCCCTGTGGATGTGGCTTTAAGACCCTCATCCTAGCTACCTGGAATTGAGTATTCTGCTAGCAGCCTTCAGATGAAGATGTAGAACTCTCAGCTCCTCCTGCACCATGCCTGCCTGGATGCTGCCATGCCCCTCCCTTGATGTTACTGGACTGAACCTCTGAACCTGTAAGCCAGCCCCAATTAAATGTCGTCCTTATAAGAGTTGCCTTGGTCATGGTGTCTGTTCACAGCAGTAAAACCCTAATAAAGACAGGCTGGAACAGAAGCTGGGTGTACTGGCTAGTTTTGTGTGTCAACTTGACACAGGCTGCAGTTATCACAGAGAAGGGACCTTCAGTTGGGGAAGTGCCTCCATGAGATCCAGCTGTGGGGCATTTTCTCAATTAGTGATCAAGGGGGTAGGGCCCCTTGTGGGTGGTGCCATCTCTGGGCTGGAAGTCTTGGGTTCTATAAGAGAGCAGGCTGAGCAAGCCAGGAAGAGCAAGCCAACAAGGAACATCTCTCCATAGCCTCTGCGTCAGCTCCTGCTTCCTGACCTGCTTGAGTTCCAGTCCTGACTTCCTCTGGTAATAAACAGCCATGTGGAAGTAAGCTAAATAAACCCTTTCCTCCCCAACTTGCTTCGTGGTCATGATGTTTGTGCAAAAATAAAAACCCTGACTAAAACACTGGGCTTCAAGTCACAAAACCCACCTCACAGTGACCCACTTTCTCCATCTATCGGTCCTACCTCACAAAGGCTCTGTCACCTCCCAAAACAATTCCACTATGTTGTTAAGTGGTCAAACTCAGGAACCTATGGGAAACATTTGACACTCAAAAAACCGTTGTGCCCTCCAAGCATGCTGAGCATAGCACATAACACTGTGCAAAGCCCATGGATTCTTGTTGACAGAATAAGTGAGTGAGCAAGCCCTCCTCTCCTATTCAACCCATACCACCCTGATTCTTCCTGCCCCGGGGGAGACACATTGCTTTTGAGACTACTGCCACTGGTGTCTAAGACCTGATATTGCTGAATATCCAGTCAGTTTTTCCCTTGACAGATCAACATCAGTTCATCGCCATGGCGAAACCCCTCACGAGTACTTCCCTGAAAGATTTACAGTGTAAAGGCAAACTTAAAATACCTCTGCTTTATTTTAGAATGCCAGGAATGCTGGAATAGCATGAAGACTCATTAGAAATTCATTTTTCAATGAAAGAGCAGAGTCTGTTACACGCTCATGAGTCCACAGTTCCCTTTTATTCCCCTGCTGTCTTGGTGAGGCATCATTAGATTATCCTGTAGTTAGTTCCCATTTCGAGTTAGTCATTTGCTTTATAACTGCTCTTGATAGGTTTTCCCAATCCAGGCTTTTTCCTCCAAGCACCAACCTTTAGAAGATCAGTTTCAGCTAGGCAGTGGTGGTTCATGCCTCTGACTCCACACGCAGGAGGCAGAGGCAGGCGGATCTCTGCATTCAAGAACAGCCTGATCTACAGACAGACAGACAGGGCTACACAGAGAAATCCCATCTCAGGGAAAATAAAAGAAAGGGGGAAAAAAGGAAGCTGAACTTCAGGCTTCAAAGAGGACTGGCTTCCCTCATTTCTAAGGAATGGGGAGCTGCCTATGTCTCCTCTACTGGTGCAGGGAGCTTCTGCCCTCCTTGAACTTCAAACCAATGCGACAAATGCTGATTGTGGGTCTTTTGTAAACCCGGGACAGCATTAGGCACATCTGTCATGACAGAGGTGGTTCTAAATATCTGCAACCTTGCAGGTTATGAAGCAGCATCTATGGCTGCCTATAATGACTCCCATAGGGAGCACTACTAAGTACTGCGGTAAACCCATGTCCTCACTATTAGGTTTTAGACCCTAAAATGTGCCAACACCCCATCTCTGTTCACCGTGCTATCTCTCTGGTTCCAAAGGAACCACTGGGAGTAGATATCACGTCCCGCCCGTATCACAGTCCTTGAAATGAGGTCAAAAGTACCTACCACATAAATGCACTATTGAAGATCATTTTTAAAAACTGTAATCTAACCTCATACAGCTACAAAAAAGCAGAAGAATCTGAGGATCCAGGAGCCCCAGAGACAGCCGTGGAACTGCTACATTCAGTTTGTTCTTCCGCAGTCTATTTTGAAAATCAAATATATATTGCATACTTAGGCTTTAGCTTAAAATGCATATATCAGATAAATCATAAAGCATGCCTGGAATTTATGCTTCTCATTTTCTCCTGCCATGGTTAGCTACCGTAGATGTGGCCAAGTGGGGATTAACTTCACCAAATATTTTCCAACCTTTTTGCACAGTGAGGTGATCTAAGGCTACCACTTTAATTTGAGTGTCAGAGTCTTTTGTGGACTCTCTAAGTCTTTAAAAGTTATATAAATACCAGCATCCATTTGCATGGGTACAAACTAGGATTAGCTGTACAAGGGAAAAGAACATTAGGCTTCCACTTGGCAGGCCTCTGCCAGCATTCATTGAATTTATGCAATTTGTAGCCTCCTAGTTTATATGCTGACAGGGGTGGTGGGCGCAGAGGGACAGTGTAAAACTGGCCATTTGTAGGAAGCATTTGCAAGTCCAGGACAGGCGCTTTTGTGTTTGTGTCCCTTTTCCTGGATACATCAACCAGCTTTTGCATGTTGATGGGAATTGGAGTTTGGTGGCTGCTTCTGGGTAAGGGGACAACTGTCAGAAACAGGACAAGGGAGATCTGAGGTCAGGAGCTGTGAGGAAAACACAATGGAAAGGTGTAAGAGGAAATGACAAATGCATTTCCAAGCAAACGCCACGGTGGTATTTTGAGGGTGATTATGTGTCACAAGCATCTACACGGCCGACACTTGATCAAAGACAAAGCAAAGAAATGGCTTCTGAACTACAAACTGGTTGGAAATTTAAAGAGAGAGAGACTAGGAAAGTACTGGAGAGAAACAACTGAATGCCCAAAGTCAGGTATATGTGGAGGGAGGCTCACCAGAACTGACAAATCCTCTCAAGAGAATATTTTCAAGGATTGGAACCAAGAATGGGTCCTTAATCTGCTTGGGAACCATTGGACCAACAGGAGCCAGACTCATGTCTGGAAGGCTGAATTGAGCTGGGAAGGCCTATTGTAGTTTCTACCAAAGTAAGCATGATGGCTGAATAGTAAGACAGGAAATAGATCCTGGCCTACCCTGGTGGCTGGGATACTCGGGGGGATAGTAGAGTCTTCCACCCACACCAGGTTCAGAATCGGGGAGGGAGAATCATATACTTAAAGGTCCACGGTGCAAGGTTATTACTATAGTGTATGTGCAAAAGCCCATAGCGCCGTGTCTGGATCCTACATACTGTTCTGATTCTTATCCCTTTCCCTTCCACCAAGAAGAAAAGACTATATATTAGAGCTCCCCAAGTGAAGAGAAACTCAGTCACTTCTCACTTTTTAATCATCCTTGTATCTTTGTGCTTTGCAGTTGAAATGGGAATACGATGCCTCTCCCCCTTGCAAATGAGTTTCAGGCATCTGCCTATTGGAGATTGGTAGGAAAGGTGGCGGGGGAGGGGGAGGTTAAGAGAATCAAGTGGGCCTTAAATGTATCTCCAAAATCCTGATGTTGGCTGTCAACCGACATCCAATGTATTGTCTTCCTTGTTAGCATAGCTCCAGATTTTCCTTGGTGTCTACTCCTTCCTCAAATGACACGGTGAGATCAACATTACTTCCATCTAAACTCCAGGATCAGTTCTAGCCAGCATGTTGGTCCTTATTCCCTCTTGCCTGGGATCAGTGTTGGACTGAATTTGTCATCTTTAGCAACCAAGGAATTGTGACAAGAAGTCCAGAAGGACTTGGGGAAAGGTCGTCACCCCTGAAAGAGACCCCCATGAAGACATGGTTTCCTCTTCCTCTAGTGTGGCTGAGTCTGTGGGTGAAGAAAAAGGCAGCAGTTGACCTCAGCCAAGGGAGGCTCTGGCAGCTGGAGACAAGGGTGACACATGAAGGTGGGTAGAATGAAGGGAGGCTAGATCCTGGATCTTTTGTTAGTAGATTAACAGTCTTGGGTGTTTTCTTCTGTGAAATATTCAATTCCCTCCTATTTTCAGTTACTTTGAATTAATTTTGTTTTTTAATAGCTAAAGTTCATCTTGAGTGAGACACGTTACTGTTCTATGTTAGTGACATGGATATGTGGTGGGGTTAAGTAGGAGGCACAGTGTTTCCTCTTACCCCTTGGGATAATTCCCTTGATGCCTCAGAACAGGCTGGCAGGTATATTCTCACAGCAACTGATCCAGGCCTAAGATGATTGTGTGTGTGTGTGTGTGTTTGTGTGTAGGGGGTGGCGGTGGTGTTCACAAAGGAGTCCTTGAAACAAGAAGCAATCTGCTTGGACATTATCGTTTTGCCACCCTATGCCCTGGTAAGTCATTTGGTTCATCTCCCACCTGCAACTTTTAGACATTAAAGACACAGCCCTCAGATTTACTATGTTCCTGCCTTGTCTGGGTTACCTGGAGTCAGAGGTCACTCTCTACAGCCTGTCACAATACAGTGCTAAGATTGTGCCTGCTGGCAGGATGAGCATCCAGAGAGGAGGGGGGGGAGAGGGGGGAGGGAGAGAGGGAGGGAGAGGGAGAGGGAGAGGGAGAGGGAGAGAGATACAAATGCGATAGTAGAAACATGGTGGTGATCAGGTAGGAATGATGGACATTAGTGTCAGGTCAGGCAAGTTGTAAATAGGGAAGGTTGGACTCCAAGGGTTATACCAGCCTTCTGAGGAAAGTGATCCATTTCTTCCCACCTCAATATCATGGATAAGGCCAGATGGGAAGAAGAAACATTTAGTAGTATATCTCAACCCATGAGGCTTGGATCTGGAACCCTGATGAGGGGGGTTAAAGGAATGAAGAAAGGTCAGACACATAGATACAAGTATGGAAAGTCTGGCATCAGGTGGGCTATATATGCTCTGATGCAGCCACACCAACCTAGAATATTAGGTATAGCACAGGGAGAGGACTCAGGGATTGAGTCCCTGTAGAAGGTCTCTGTGGGTGAGCAGTCTCAGGCTGTAAACACTGGAGAGCAAGGAGCTACAACTGCTAATTTTTGCACACACTCGCCACTCATTCATAAATACTCTACTTGAGTAGATGAGGGTTTCACCTTTCTGCCCTTGGGCTGGAGGGGAAGGCGTTACCCATTTCCCACGGGTCAGATTCCTTGATCGACGATCTAGTCAGTTCATATTAACCAACACTCACTCACTCAGAACTTCACCTATTCCACACTTCCCTCCTTCCCCATAACGATACAAAATAATTTATGTCAGTGGGATATTTTTTGTGCCTACTTACTGTGTCAAACTGCGCCAGGGTAAAATGTGTTTAAATGTCAACTAATGTGACCTTTACAGTAATAAATGTAGGGATCTCATCTCTAAGAAACCATTTGCACAGAAGTCTTTTGCTCGGGGGTTTGTTGTAATGTTCTCAACATATTACACTGAGTTACCCCTGTATCTTCATTGTATAGCTGAGCAAAACAAGGTTTTATAGGTGAACATAAATAATGTTTAATGAAATAAGCTCACCCAGGTATCAAGTGACAATGTCAGAATCTGAGTTTAGAATCTGTTTCTTCACATTCTAAAAGAGCCCTGTGGTGTTTGTACATGCTTGGTGCAGGGAGTGGCACTATTAGGAGGTGTGCCCTTGTTGGAGAAAGTATGTCACTGTGAGAGTCAGCTTTGCGACCCTCCTCTTAGCCATGTGGGAATCAGTCTTCTCCAAGCAGCCTTCAGATGAAGATATAGAACTCTCAGTCCCTCCCTCAACATGCCTGCCTGGATGCTGCCATGTTCCCATCTTGATGATAATGGACTGAACCTCTGAACCTGTAAGCCAGCCCCAGTTAAATGTTGTCCTTATAAGAGTTGCCTTGGCTATGGTGTCTGCTCACAGCAGTAAAACCCTAAGAGCCATGCTCTGCAATTTGGTCACCTGTTTTCTGTGCACACATCATTCTCAGTTATATAAATGGAGGGAGGCTTTTGACAACTACAGTCCTTAGCAAACCCAGCATTCATGCCATTTTTATAAAGTTTTATTACAACAGGGCCAGTTCCAATTGTCTCCATATACCTTTGTGCCCTAGTAACAGAACTGAGTTGTTGCAATAAACATCGTAGAACTACAAAGGTTAAAGTTTTACTATGTGGTTCCTTTAAAAATTATTGCTGTCTTACAAGGTATGGTAGTGCATTCTTTAATCCCAGCACTCAGAGGGAGAGGCAGGTACGCCTCTGTGAGTTGAAGAGCAGCCCAGTCTAAATAGAGAGACCTTGTCTCAAAAGAAAACAAAAATTTGCTGAGTCAGATTTTTTTAAGGTTTGCTCTTTCCCAGCTAGAATCTGCTCAACATCTTTCAGAGGAATTTGCAAAACTTATTTTCATTCAGTTATTAAGTTTGTGTGTATGTATTGTGTGTGTGTGTGTGTGTGTGTGTGTGTGTGTGTGTAGTATGTGTATGTTCATGTGGTGTGTGTGTGGTGTGTGTAGTGTATGTTCATGTGTAGTATGTATGTGTACATGTGTATGTGGTGTGTGTATAGGTGTGTGCATGCACATATGCACACATTTGTGCCTCTCTTGGGATGCCTGTAGACACCAGGAATTGGCATTATAGGTAGTTGTGAGCCATTGGATATAGGTTTGGGCAACTGGATTGGGTCTTTCAGAAGAACTAAATGCTCTAAACAGCTGGTCCATTTCTCCAACCCTCTGACTTTTCTTGCTGTGGAATTTTATATATGCCAGGGTACGGGCAAACCCTCAAACTATTGACTCTCTGATTTGGTCTTTATCTGTCTGGCAATCAACTCTTTTTTTCTGTTTCTCCTTTTTCCAACCTGGTCATGTTTTGAAGAGATTCAAGGTGTCCTTTCCCATCAGTGAATACACGGCATCAGCCATGCTTGAGGAAGTAGGCTACTTCTGGAGGCAGCTCTGCCAGAGATGTAATCATACAGAAGTGGAGTTTGACTAATTTCATGTGGGCACAGAGAGTTCATTTAAGACTATTCAATGGGAACATTATGTCTATCTTGGTAGAGTTACTTGGAAGTTTTGTGCCTATGTCAATCTCTACTGTACCCGGAACCACGACATTGCTTCACACACTTACTCATAGGTATGAAAGCACTGAGGGGCATTTCATATCACATCACAAGTTTGTTATCCTGGGTGAACAAAAAGTTACCTCATTATGTATGATATCAGCCTATCTACAAATTTAGGACATTTTTCTTCTTTCAGGAAGCCATAGTAACATCATGAGCCAATGAAAGGGTGGAGATCTGTTTAGACATCCTGATAATGATTTCTGCTGTTCTAGTCACTGCTTCGAGAACATTCTAAAATATCTCATTTAATAAAGCATAGAAAGATGGTACTTAAGGGTGAATGGAAATGTACTAAAGAGAGACTCTCCCATATAAATATTTCCTTTCCAGACATATTCATGCCATAGCTATTTATTCTATAATTAAAAGCCCTGGTTAGATTTTGCTGTCAACTTGACATAGCCTAGACTCAAGCTTCAATCAAGGAATCGCCAAGATCAGATTGGCCTGTAGAGTTTTCTACGGAGGATGTCTCCATTGTTAATTAGAAAGGCCTAGCCCACTGTGGGTGGTACTATCCCTAGGCAGCTGCTCCTAAACAAAAGCTAACTGAGAATAAACCACGCATAAGCCAACAAGCAAACAGCTTCCTTTATGGCTCCTGCTGTAGTTCTTTGGTTGTGAAGGGAGTCCCTTGGTTGGAAGTGATGCTGTGTGAAATAGCCAGCAGACCTGCCTTCAAGCTCCTTGCCTTAGTTTTCCTCCGAGATGAACTCTGACCTGGAATTACACACCCTCTCTTAAGGAACCTTTAGTCAGTTTCATCACCACAACAGAAATGAAGCTGGAACCTGCAGACAGGGGCTTTTGATAGTGCTGTGTATGCTTGTTAATTAGAACTCCCTTGCTCTCAAGAAGGACACTGCAGGGAAAACATATGAAGACGGGAAAGCCCACACTCTCAGCTTTTACAAAATCAGAAAGCAAACAATCCAGCCAAAGGGCCACTTGCCTTGGCCCTGCTCATGCATAGTTCCACAGATGTCATTCAGTGCCTGCCAGCTGCCCACAAACAAACACCTGCAGGTGCATGCCCCTCTTCAACCTGCAGCCTATAACCACGTCAGCAAAACTTGCCAGAGCATGTCTCCCTCCAGTGAACTGTGCCTAAGAGAGAAGGAATTTTCCTGAAACCATTATGCAAAACCATGGTGACTCTTAGATGAAATATTTTGAGTTTACAAAAACAAGAAATCCATCATTTGCAACCCAAGACTGCTGAAAATTTGGTTCAAGGCAAATCTTCTTGGGGAATATGGTATTTGTCAATCAAAAGGTACGGCCATCACTCTCTCTGGGAGGTTTGGATAGTAACTGTAATGGAGACCAATGAAAGTCATGGAGTGATAGAGATTTGCCATCTTTACCAACCATCAAGTCTCGGGGCAGTCTTCACTCAGGTAACTGCCTAGAAAGTGCAAGGAAGATGCTGCTCACGTGACTTCCGATGACTTGGGATCTACAGAGAAGAGAAGCCGATCCAGCCCACAGGTGGTCAAGTAAGGACGGTAATTCTTATCCTCGCATCCGAGGACCAGAAGTGAAAGCGAGAGCAAGAAGCCTGACAAACCACCACCATTTCTCCAAATTAACAAGAGACTTCTCTTCCCCGCTCTGGATTTAGATACTTTTGCCTCCCACCACACATCCCAGCTGAGCAAAGGACTGTGTGTGACACTTGAGTCCTCTTGTTCTCACAACTTTGCCTCTCCGTTCTGAACATGCCAAGCAGACCAAGGCTGACTGTGCTGGGGAGGCGCTGGCTGCCTGTGGCCAGAGCTTGTCAATCATCGGTAAGAGCTAAAATCCCCCAGGTGCCCAAGATACTTAACTGCTCCTGCATTTCAGAAGAGGCAGGGTTTGCACATCAGCTTTCCTTACTGCATCTGTATTCCAACCCCATAGCGCCTTCCCCAAGTGGCCCTCTGCTTATGATACTCTCATGGACTTGCTTTCTGCACTACTTGTTTCAACTCTTTGTTGCTTCCACCTCAACCAGCAAGGAAGATGCAACCCAAGAGCTCTTCTTTAAGCAGTTTTGCAGCGAAACAGGCAAGAACAGAGGTCTGATCTCTGGTGATAGAAACAGGGACATTGTACTACCCCTCCTCAGGCTTCATGTCTCCCAGGGAGGGCCAGACCTGTCTGATGCCTTTTCCACAGAGACAGGTTCTGAGGCATCAACCTGTATGCAATCAGACATGCTCTTCTTGAGGTTGCTAGCTGCAGGCGGCATACCTCAAGTGCAGTGCTAAGCCTCGCATCCCAAACTCGACGAGCCCGTAACCCAGAGGTCAATGGACAATAATGTCTGCATGACAGCAAGCCATGCTTGGGGGGACTGCCCTGCCTCAATGGCTGTAAATGCCTGACCCACCATGGCTGCATTCTGCTACTGAACAATCCTCATCTTACACAAACACCAGAGACCAGTGAAACAGACAATCAGCAATAGGGCTAAAAGAGCACCCATGCCCACCCATTCTTTCAGATGATTCACGGCAAAGGCGATGCAAGATGATAATCAGCCAGCCCTGCATCCACCCTCATAGAATTAACATTGACTATAGCCAATCTCAGCCAATTCATGAGATCCTCAAAACCTGGAGTCATGCAGTGCCTGTTAAGTGCTTCCACTTGTGCTAAAGTGAAAGAGGCTGTGATCCCGTAAGTACAGACGGATTCAGCCAAGGACTTTATAACCTTAAAATCCAAGGGCTCATGATAACACTGACCCTGTGCATCTTGAAAAACTGGACAAGCAAATGACAATTCAGTTCTAACTATCCGCCACACTTCAGGGCAAAAGGACCTACCAGAAGCGCCGCCCTCTACAGGGTTATAAGGAGGAGGAACAGATGGAGGGTTGATAGTGGGCCCCATATCTAACGGAGCTCTTTTCCTTTTCCATTTTTCTTTCACAGTACTCTTTTCTAATTCCTTAATTAGGGTTTCCAACTCTTCATCTGTATCTGACCACTCCATGTCTGTACTTTCCTTTTCTGACTTTACCAAATGCTCCTCTTTTATCTGCTTTAACGCTCCCTGTCCTTCCTCTACTGCTTTACAGCACCTTTGATCTTCTAGACACCCCCTGATTAGCTTCCATACTGGTCTAACACCACTCTTAAGCATCCCCTGCTCCCATGCAAAATCTAAATCTTTTCCGAGCTTATCCCAGCAAGCCACTGTTAAGTTGCCGGACACTGCAAACCAGGGAACTGCAGTATCACACTCGCTGAGAAACCTCTCTAAAGTACTTTTCTTAAGTTTCAGATTTTTTGAAGATAGTAGCTCCTAAAGAGCCAAAAAAATTGGGTGCGAATGTGAAGCGCCCATTTTACTTTCACTTTTATTTTAGTTTGCTTCACCGCGAAACTTTATCACTCCGACCCGGAGTCTTTATAGCCTCTATTTCTGAGGACTTTTCTTTCCCTTCTTACCTGGGAACTTACCAGCTGGCTGCCCTGACTGCAAAAAGTTCTTAGGCCCCGTAGCGGAAAGAAAGGGTCCCCGTATGGGCCACCACTTGTCGCTTCCACCTCGATCAGCAAGGAAGACTGGACCCGAGAGCTCTTCTTTAAGCAGTTTATTCAGGAACCTTGAACAATCTTCTGACCCCGAAGGCAACACCCCAGGCCCTTAAATGCTCTACGCCAAGCCTATCACACGAGGCCACGTGGAATGTGCAGATAGGATGCCAAATGCGGAAGCAAACCAGGCCAACAAGCACAGCCAAATAAGGAGTTGTTTATCACTCTAGCACTCCAGCAAGGAGCGGAAGTCGGCACCATCTCAGGGCGCGGTCCAGGGCTCTCCACAACTCTTCCCCCCTTTACAGTATTCATAGTTTTTATTTCTCACTTGGCAATTTACTTTCAATTTTATTTGTGATTTTATACCCATTTAACCCTACTTCTTATCTTGAAAAATGACTGTTCTCAAGTGATCAGGGAAGGAAGAAATAAATAGCAAATTATCAGTACTGGAGAGAAAGAGAGAGAGAGAGAGAGAGAGAGAGAGAGAGAGAGAGAGAGAGAGTTTTTATAGCTACAACTGAGCTTGCTGTTAGCCCATAGCTACTACACACTGGAATAACCTAGGAAGCTGTACCTGGGTACACCATCTGACATCCTGTACCTGGGTCTCACCTGTAGAGATGCCATGTTAATTGGCTTGGGGAATAAGACTTGGACCCTGAGAGTTTAAAGGCTCCCCAGGTGATTCAATTGTGCAAAGGTGTAGGTCATGCTGCCTAGAACCCCTCTCCTTGCTTATTCAGCTCAAATCTTCCTTCCACATTCCCCTGTAAGTTGGTCGGGTTGGCCTAAAATCCGTGTTCTGTTACTTTGTATCTGTAGGCAATGCCTCCATCACTTAGAGTTTGGTCTCTTTATCCGCAAAAGCATCATATCGAGGATGGAGTGGCCCCATGCTCCTACCTGCTAAGCAGCCTCCTGGGTTAGAACACTGCTAGTCAATGCATCAAGCAAGAGTCCACGCTGCTCTCATTGACTACCAACATGCACGCCAGCAAAACTTCTGGCTTTATTGCAAAAGCTGTGGAGTGATATAACATAGGGTTGGCTTTTGGTTGGGGGTTGTTTTTTTTCCATGTCAGACACAGAATTGAAAGGGAAAAGGGTGTGTGGAAGAAAGGAGCCAGGGAGGGGAGAGATACTTATCTCCCCATTCTCTGTAGGAGTTTGTAAGCCAGTAGTACCCTCCACCATCAGGTCGAGGGCCAATGAGTGAGAACAGAAAACAGAACATACAGCCCGCCCCCCCCCCCCCCCCCCCCCCCCCCCCCGCTTTGGAGGTAAGAGGACAGTAACTGTCCAGTTAGTTTGACTGCAATGGTCTCTACTGCACTGCTTCCTTTACACTTTGGTTGAGTGGATGCCTCGGTCTACGGGAGTCCTCCACTGAAAAGGATAGCCATTTAAAGGGAGAGATGAAAGCTGTACCTGGTGGCCCCAGGTCTGCAATCCCAGCCGCTTGGGAGGCCGAGGAAAGATGATCACCTGTTCTGGCCTATCTTAGCCACAGAATGGATTCAAAGCCAACCTAGGCCAGTCAGTGAGATACTGTCTCGAAATTTAAATATGCGAAAGAACTGGGGTTGTATCACAGTAGTAGAATAAGTCTAGCATGTGCAAAGCCATAGGTTTCCACCTTGTCTAAGAAGAAAGAGGGAGAGGAAGAGGAAGGGACAGGAGGAAGAGGGTATGGAGTTCACATTATATCCATAAACTTTCTCCCTCGGGGTGTTGGTCCTTGCTCTTCTTTCTCTGGAGCCTTCATGACTCACGCTGGTTGCTCCTTTCTCCATTACCAGTATCACTGCATATAATTATATTATCCGGTACTTGCTTACTATATCACCAGTTAACTAGGGGATGGATTTTGTTCTTATTTATAGTTATGTTCTATGTATGACTACACACAGGGGAGAGGAAGAAAGAAAGGAAAGAGAGGGAGTAAGGGGAAAGGAGGGAGGGAGAGGGAAATACGAGTGGGAGAACAAATGAATAAAACCATAAGAAATCATTTCACACCCAAAGACAACATGGGCCCCACATTGAGTTAAGTCTTTCACATTGCTATGACCAAAATACCTGACAGAAACAACTCAATAGGTTTATTTCAGCTGTTTCAGACAATTTCAATCCAGCTTCCTCTTCATATCTCCTTCCTTGACAGTACTATCATGACCCAGCTCAGTTCGTGGTGGCAGGTACTTGGGGCGGAGGCTCCTCACATTGGGTGAAACAGAACCAAAGACTGAGTTTACCTTTCAAAGGTGCACTCTGAGAGTTCTGCCCAATCCTGAGGGTTCCAAAGCCTTCCAGGCAGCCATAGAGTAAATACTCAAAACTTGAACTGGTAGGAGCATTTCATCCCATCCTTACCCTGCTCGGAGAAAGACAGAGCCGATCTTTGGTAATGATGTTTTCTTAGTGTCTATTTTTGTGCCCCGCCTTGGTTTTCAACTCTGCTTTCTTGTGAGAACATTTTTTACTCCACCCATTCCCAATCACCTCCTTATTTCCCCTCTCCACAGCCAAGGCAGCAGGCTCCTATTCAACTTCTTCCCTCTGTGTCTCTAGCTACTCCCACAATTCCTTCTGAGCCAGCTCAGACATCATTGGAGCCAGATTTCTTGTGTTTTCCTGACTCTCAAAAGGAAGTGTGTTCTCTCTGGTCCACATCTAGGGAGTGATGCCTCTCAAGCAGTACTTAAGCCCTTGGAAAAGAGACTGTCGGCTCTTTGGAGATGAATAATGTCAGTGAGTTGGTGTGGTAGCAGAGAGTCACATGTCACCTTATCTTAGACACGGACCTTCCACACCACCAGCATCTTTCTGCACAGTTGAGGCCACTTCTTACTCTGGGCAGCAACACCTCTTATCTTCAAGCTCTGGACAATTCCAAAGGCTAGCTATAGCTTGGAGTCTAAGAAAGAGAGTTCCAAGAACAGTGTAGCCCGCACCCCTTTCTTCTACTCAACGTCACAATCCTAGAGGGATTTTCTTCTAGGCTCATGCCATTTTCCCCTCCTTGTCCAGATTCTTCTGTATTCTGATAAAGCTGCACAGCCCACGGGCAACTCGGAAAACAACTCCTCAACCCCATCCAAGTCAGAATTATGTGCCACGGCTTCATTCCCTGGAAGCTGCTGCACATCGCAGGAGACTCAGAAGTCTAAGGCTGGGGACAGAAATGTCCCCCCCTAGAAACACTTTTTGAAAGAAACCTTAAATACCTTCTCCCCGCATCCACTCCAATCTCTCCAGCCTTAATTTTTATGGGAAACATGAGGCCATCAGGAATGTGGGTGGACATTTCTATTTTCTCCAGATAAGACTGACTTGGGGAACAACTGAAGAAGTGACAGGATTTCAGTAGATGAAGTATTTTTAAGACTAGCAGATGACTCAAGGCAGACTTCCTTATCCTGTTTCAAAGGTAAATGTACCATCTCCATAGCGTTTCTTCTGCTTTTTATGTATTTACTTACTGACTGACTCATTTAATTTTGAGATTGAGTCTTCTATGTAGCCCAAGCTGGTTGGCCTCAAAGTTATGACCCTCCTGTTTTAGGTTCCCAGTGATGGCAGGCATTACAGATACGTCCCCCCTGACACACCTGGCTTTCATGTTGCTATTTATGTCCTAGCTCATTTTTATATTTGCTCACCACATATTGCATTCTCAGAGGACATACTTCTGAGAAACATCGGTACTAAGGATCATATATTATTATCTACTATTTCATTTTCTTAACTTGGTGGGTTTGAATGAAAACGGCCCCCATAGGCTCATATATTTGAATGCTTTTTCCTTACTTCCTGGAACTGTTTGGGAAGGATTAGGAGGAGTGGCCTTGTTGAAGGAGGTGTATCACTGGGAGTAGGCTTCAAGGTTTTGAATGCCCATGCCAGGCCCAGTCTTTCTCTCCATCTCCCTCTCTCTATCCCTCTCCCTATCCCTTACCCCCACCCTCCTACCTACAGATCAGTCTATAAGATCACTTCAGAGCCATGCCTGCCTCCCATGCCACCATGTTCTTTCCATGATGGCCATGGACCCACCCTCTGAAACTGTAAGCAAGCCCCCAATTAAATGCTCTCTTCTATAACTTGCCTTGGTCATGGTGTTTTGTCATAGCAATAGAAATGTAACTAAGACAGGCAACAAGAGTAATTTTAGTGCTAGTTATTCATTACTCATTCATATTATTCAACATATATCCAGTGAGCTATGACCATGTGCTGTAGGAAATCATGCAGTCAAGTGGGACACAGACTCTCCCCATTGTCATTGAACATAACATGCAGGCAATGGAGTTCAAGAGTGAACACACAGGATTAGAATACATGCTCAGACCAGGCGGACTCAGACATGGATAAGACAGAGAAAATATGAGAATAAATAGACTGGATGAAAGCTGATGGGCTGGAAAGATGGCTCAGTGAGTACAGAAGCTTGCTGACCTGAGATAATGCCTGAACCCCACATGGAAGGAGGAAAGGACAAACTGCCAGAAACTGACCTCTGACCTTCACATGCACACCCTACCCCACACTGACATATAAATAAATAAACCAAATAATTATATTTTTAAAAAGAAGAAGACAAGGAAGATGATCTGAGGGAGAGGTTATAACAGGTAAGAAGATATTGAAGTAAATGACAAGGTAAAATCTTCAAAGGACATACATGGGGGCACTGTACATGAAGATGGCTACCCTGACAGACAAAAGGCAGGCTACTGCAGCTGCCTTCTCATCTTTGAGCTTTCCCCGAACCCTTGAATGGATAGAGTATTCATTGATCCAAGAAGGCCTCTCCTTTGATATACTGGGCACCAAATTTCTCCTGGTGAGACTATGACATTCTTCTCACAGTGAGGAAACATTTTCATCTTGTAAAACTGCCTCAAGGACAAAATAACACTCTGTTCAGCATGGGGAGACCTGAGTTCACAGCTGGCTCAATATTGGGCCTCATAAAGCAGGATCTGAACAAAGACAGACATGCTTCCCATTCTTGGGTCACGTGGACTCTCAGTGTGCCTGTTCAGAGGAGTAATGAGCATGTTTTCAAAAGTCATCATTCCATCAGATAATTACCAGGACAACCCATGATGCCAGATTCCACACTAGGAAATAGCTTGTTTGTCTTCCTTTTGTATCTTCCGAATCTTTTATCATGCAATAGAATATGTTTGTGAGAAAGACACGAGGAACATAACATTTGACTCACAGTAATCAGACTCTATTTTGGCTCAGTAAGATAATGTATCGAGATGTCTGTTACAGTTCCTGACAAATGTGCCAACATTACCTGTGGTTCTTACTGGATAGGACGCTGAGCCTCAGTTAACTAACTCTGAAGATGAGAGGTATTGGGGAGACAAAGCCTTTTTAGGTTTCTCTGGAATGAAGTTTCCAATCACTTCGTCCAAGAAGGAAACAGCAGTCTTCAAACTGTGCACACACAGGCATTTCCTCTGGAAGTTCAGAATGTTCTTGTGTTTTCAAAACAAGGCAATCATGATGCCTCCTTAAACATGGCTTTGTTTACATACTCAACTTCCTTCCATTCTTGTAGGTCAGAAGTTATTCATTTCACAACACATGGAGGGAAAAGGCATTAAAACTCCATCTTTCCCATTCTCTGAACAACAGTCTCGGTTGCCTTCACAGAGGAACGTCTTCTGTGGAGGTGCACTGCCCCGGTGGAAGCAAACAGAGCTGCCAAGCACACGTTTTGGCTCAGAGAAACACAACTATGCTCTGTGACTATTTTCTTATCTAAAGTGTTGGCATGGCAGGCACCATCCACAATGCCCTCCGGCTCTGGGGTTAAGTGTTAGCCATTGCAGCAGCTAAGGAGTCCTATGCTGAAGGTTGTCGGCAGGACATGGGAATGGTCCAGTGAGTGTGCTCTAATGATGATACAAGAGCTCCCTCCTTCCCCACACACCCTCCTGGAAGTGATGGGAGAGCCCGAGGTCTCAGCCAGGTTGTGTTAGTGTCCTGTTTGGAACCAGAGATCAAGGATGAGACAGATGTTTCCACTTTGAAAGTCAGAACTAAGTGGTGCTTGCATCGTAGCCTTGTGTTGTGACTATCTTTGTGCCTTCGAAGTTCACTGGAGCAGGTTACTCATGTTATTCATTCTGCTGTCTCAGAGTTTATCCTAGTGTCTGTGCTCCATAATGAAATGTTGAATGAATACATAAAAACAACAACCAAACCAAACCAAACCAAAAAATCCAAAACAACAACAACCACAACAAAATAAGATAAAACAGGGTTTCATCACATAGCCCAGGCTGGTCTTGAACTTGTGATCTTCCTAGTTCTGCCTCCACTCCAGAATACTGAATTTACAGATATATGACACAACTTGAACTTGTAAATTGTTTCTCATGTTAGAACCAAGTAGCTAGATCCAGGTTAGTGGCTCCATGAGAGCAAACCTCCCTGTCACCCAGCTGTATGGCACTCTCAGCAAAGCATGTCACATGATAACAGCTCAAGGGAGCATGAGCCGCCTACAGCCATAAGCATGGCTTTATGATTCAGTATGTCACACAACACAGGGCTAGTCAGCATTTTTTATCCCATGGTGACACATAGAAATGAGACTTGGAGAGTAGATTGGGATAAAGCACACAGGCTGCTCGTGGCAGGATAAGACTGGCCTGAGGGTCAGATATCCCAAACCCCACTGGCCCTCCAGGAAGGTTCTATAGTTTTGCTTGAATATATACTTGAACCCATCCAGTGAGCCTGGTCTCTGAGACAGCTGGTCGGCCAAGCTGTCCTCCTATACTCGCTGCAAAACATAGTCATTAGGCAACTGTGACTCCTTAACATAAGACGTACGATCCAGGTTCATCCAGTATCTCCATCAGTATCAAGTGCCATCTCCCCAAGTTCACCCAGTAATAAAAATGACCATTGTGTAAAGGGATGTGCCAGCTGAAGATGAACATCTCTGAAAATACCACATATCTTCATACTTGAATAACAATTGTAATTCATGGAAAGCATTCTCATATGAGGCATTGTTTGATACTAAAGCATGGGGGTGGTCAATCTGGGTAGTAAACTTGACCTGGAGTCAACTAAGAGGCAAGGTACTGGGCACGCTCTCGAGAGATGGGCCCTATCTGGTTATCTGAAGTGGGAAGAACCAACCTAAACATGGGCCGTATCTTCCAGTGGAAGGTAGGTTAAAAGAGGTTAAAGGAGGAAGCTTTGCTTTCGTCTGCTTGCCTTTGGTCTTACTGGCAAGTTCAACTATTCTGTTGCTGCTGCTACATTTCTTTGCTGACTTTAGAATCCAGCTTCTTCAAGTGTCCAGTGTGAACTAAAGACCAGAAGCTCTTCAGGAATCCTCCAAGCTTGCAGGGTCATGCTGGGACTGCTGACACCTAGCCTCGTAGACCAGAAGCTAGCTGGCTCTCAGTCTCTCCAGTATGAGGTACCACCCAGTCCTAATAGTCCAAATCAATCCAGTAAGTTCCTTTCTAGTATATATTGATTCTACTGGCTATATTTGGAGTGCTCTTTCTAATTTATACATGGTTCAGAATAAAAGATAATAAAATAACTGAAATATCTTTTAAAAAATGATGAAGTCTCATATCTATTCCACCTAACCCCTCAAATGTTCATTTAGAAGTTAGTTTATATATCCGTAACTTTTCTCATTGCTGCGACAAAATGTCTAACAGAAGCCACTCAGTGAAGGGAGTGTTGATCTCTGCTCACAGTTAGAGAGTACAGTACATCACTATGGGGAAGACACGCCCCCAGGACCGGCTCCTGTCTATAGCAATGAGACCATGAGGTAGCTAGTCATGCTGTAGAGCTAGACAGGAGTCAGAGCTCAGACTGGAACCAGAAGTGGGTGTCACCCGCACTGGCCCACTTGTGCTAGCTCCCACAGCCACCTGAACAGTGTCATCATCTGGGGACCAATTATTCAAATGTGTAAGCCTGTGAGGTGAAGTTAACATTCAGATTGTATGTAACAGTTTACAAGAAGCTTTGTAGAAACTTGGTTCTGACTTAGCAATTACTGCAAGTGATGAAGGCCAGTAGAGATGGACAGCTGTCAGAAGCAACATCTGGGCAGAGAGATAAAACTGATACCCACAGAAGTCTGGGGCCACTTTAAAGCCAGTTAGCAACTAGCACCCAAGCAGATATTGAGGGCATCATCGTATCAACTAAAGAGTCTATAATAACTAAACAGTAATATAATTTCACTGATACACACTCAAGTGAGCAGGAAGTAGCAACCACTTCGGACTCATTGGTAACACATATGTGTACCAGAGGATGGGAAATAAATCCAACCAAAATTCAAGGACCATCTACCTGAGTGAAATTTTTAGGAGTCCAGTGGTGTGAGGCATGCAGAGATATTCCTTCTAAGGTGAAAGATAAGTTATTGCACCTGGCCCCTCCCACCACCAAGAGAGAAACACAACGTTTAGTGAGTCTATTTGGATTCTGGAGACAGCACATTCCTCACTTGGGTGTGTTACTCAGGCCCATTTACCAAGTGACTCGGAAAGCTTTGTGTGGGGCCTGGAACAGGAGAAGACTCTCCAACAGGTCCAGTCTGCTGTGCAGGCTGCTCTACCACTGGACCATATGATCCAGCAGACCCGATGGTACTTGAGGTGTCTGTGGCAGATAGAGATGCTGTTTGGAGCCTCTGGCAGGCCCCTGTAGGTGAATCACAGAAGAGACCCTTAGGATTTTGGAGCAAAGCTCTACCATCATCTGCAGACAACTATTCTCCCTTTGAAAAACAGCTCTTGGCCTGCTATTGGGCCTTAGTGGAAACTGAATGTTTGACAATAGGACACCAAGTTACTCTGCAACCTGAACTACCCATCATGAGCTGGGTGCTATCAGACCCTTCAAGTCATAAAGTATGATGTGCACAGAAGCAGTCAATTATCAAATGGAAGTGGTATATACATGATCGGGCCAGAGCAGGTCCTGTTTCCACTCCTGTTACAATGCCATCTGCTGCCAAGCATGTGCCTATAGCTTCATGGGGTGTTCCCTATGATCGTCTGACTGAAGAAGAGAAGACTAGGACCTGGTTTACTGATGGCTCTGCACGTTATGCAGGCACCACCCAGAAGTGGACAGCTACAGCATTACAACCCCTTTCCAGGACAACCCTGAAAGATACAGGTGAAGGAAAATCTTCACAGTGGGCAGAACTTCAGGCAGTATACATGGTATTACAGTTTGTTTGGAAGAAGAAATGGCCAGATGTACGATTGTTCACATGGGCTGTAACCAATGGATTGGCTAGATAGTCAGGGACCTGGAAAGATCACGATTGGAAAATTGGTGAGAAAGACATCTGGAGAAGAAGTATGTGGATAGATCTCTCCAAATGGGCAGAGGATGTGAAGATATTTGTGTCCCATGTAAATGCTCACCAAAAGGTGACTTCATCTGAGGAGGAGTTCAATAATCAAGTG
The DNA here is from genome assembly GCA_019843815.1 of Montemys delectorum. NCBI lineage: Eukaryota > Metazoa > Chordata > Mammalia > Rodentia > Muridae > Montemys > Montemys delectorum. The sequence goes on along the minus strand of JADRCD010155384.1, from coordinate 5,323 downwards.
GATAGGATGACCCGTTCAGTGGACAGTCAGCCTCTTTCCCCAGCCATCCCTGTCATTGCTTAATGGGCACATGAACAAAGTGGTCATGGTGGCCGAGATGGAGGTTATGCTTGAGCTCAACAACACGGACTTCCACTCACCAAGGCTGACCTGGCTACAGCTGCTGCTGAATGCCAGATTTGTGAACAACAGAAACCAACACTGAGCCCCAGATATGGCACCATTCCTCGAGGTGACCAGCCAGCAACCTGGTGGCAGGTTGACTACATTGGACCACTTCCTCCATGGAAAGGACAATGTTTTATTCTTACTGGAGTAGACACTTATTCTGGTTATGGATTTGCCTTTCCTGCACGAAATGCTTCTGCCAAAACCACCATCCGTGGACTCACTGAATGCCTTATCTATCATCATGGTATTCCACACAGTATTGCTTCTGACCAAGGAACTCACTTCACAGCCAGAGAAGTGAGACAGTGGGCCCATGATCATGGAATCCACTGGTCTTACCATGTTCCCCATCATCCTGAAGCTGCTGGTCTGATAGAAAGATGGAATGGCTTTTTGAAGACACAACTACAGCGCCAATTAGGTGGCAACAGCATGAAGGGCTGGGGCAGAGTTCTTCAAAAGGCAGTATATGCTTTGAATCAGCGTCCAACATATGATACAATTTCCCCCATAGCCAGGATCCATGGGTCAAGAAATCAAGGGGTGGAGAAAGGAATAGTTCCACTCACTATCACTCCTAGTGACCCTCTAGGAAAATTTTTGCTTCCTGTCCCCACAACTCTAGGTTCTGCTGGCCTAGAAGTTTTGGTTCCAGAGGGTGGAGTTCTCCTACCAGGAGCCACAACAAACATTCCATTGAACTGGAAGCTCAGACTTCCCCCTGGTCATTTTGGGCTTCTAATGACCTTAAACCAACAGGCTAAGAAAGGAATAACAGTGTTAGGAGGAGTGATAGATCCAGATTACCATGGAGAAATCGTATTGCCTCTTCACAATGGAGGTAAGCAGGATTATGTCTGGAGTGCAGGAGATCCCTTAGGGCGTCTCTTAGTACTTCCATGTCCTGTGATTAAGGTCAATGGGAAATTACAACAGCCTAATCCAAGCAGGATGACAAAAGATGCAGACCCATCAGGAATGAAGGTATGGGTCAATCCTCTAGGAAAAGAGCCAAGACCTGCTGAGGTGCTTGCTGAGGGGGAAGGAAATACAGAATGGGTAGTAGAGGAAGGTAGTTATAAATACCAGCTAAGGCCACGTAATCAGTTGCAGAAGCGAGGATTTTAAAATAATATGAATGCTTCTGTCTTATTTTGTTAAGAATACATTTTTCTTTCTTCCAATTTCTTTAACATAAATTGGTATTTGAGTTGAGACACTAAAAGAATGTTCCCAAGGGACATTGTCCCATTGTAAATTTACAAATGCGTTTGCAATTGTACAAGGAATAGTTATATCATGTTAGGCATATTCATGATTTTGTTATTGCTTCATGTGGACATGAGATATTATTTGTGTCAAGTTGACGAGGGGTGGATTGTAGTGGCTATTCCTGGTTGTCAACTTGACTTTATCTGAAATGAACTACAATTCAGAATTAGAAGGCTCACCTGTGGCCCTAATCTGGAGGCTGAGAGATACAAGTTTCTGACCTGAATCTTGGCATCGAGATCTTGAGACATAGTGGCTATGAATCCCAGAAGACTAAGATAGGAAGATCTATGAGTTGGAGGTCATCTGGGATTAAAGATGTGGTGGCACACACCTTTAATCTGGGCCACACCTTTTGCTAGAGACCTATATAAGGACATTAGAAGAAGGAAGGCTCTCTCTGCTTCACCTGCTTGTCTTGTGGGACTGAGCAACTGCTGAATCCTTGGACTTCCATTCACAGCTGCTGCTGACCATTGTTGGGAGTTGATTGCTGGGAGTTGGACTACAGACTCTAAGTCATCAATCCTTTACTACATAGAGACTACCATAAGTTCTGTGACTCTAGAGAACCCTGACTAATACATACCCCAAGTCAGAAAGGGGTTAAATTGTGTTCTTCATACTCTGAGAATTTGTAAAAGAATGTAATCATTTTAGAAAGCATCCACTTAAAATCCTTTTTAAAAGATCTTTGCTTGAAAAGATAAAGTCAACTGTTAACTCCTTTCTGAAGTGCTCCAAGATAATCAACATTTTACAGCCTCTGATTTTATTTTTTGCTGTATTTGTTGAATGGCATTTTCTGCCCCATGTCTTTCACTTTAATAGCCAGTATAGAAAATGATTTTGATTATTTTCCCTCTGCCTTTCAATGAACTCATTACATTTAGTTGTCCTTTGTTTAAGTAAACCTTGATTGACTTTGAATGGGCCCCAGCTAGATGCTTTCTTTAAGTCTCCTTACCCCTGCGCCAGATAACAAAACTGCTGCATCTTATCTAATTTTAGCATCCACTGGGAAGTCAGCAACAGCTCTCTGATCTTGCTCTAACATAATTCAATTCCTACCATAGAAACAATGGGCTCTTGTGTGTCAATTCAATTTCCTATAACTTAGACACACTTATCTGGCTGACAGATCATTTTTTCCCCTTTGAGATAATCAAGTCCTCCCAATATTCCTCCCAAAGAGAGGTCAAATGTTCAGACTGCTTAAAAAGAAAGATCAGTGGATGAATATAGGAGTTTGTGGGTGACCTATGGCAATGCTGGTTATAGCTGACCTTCAGAAAATTCTATTAGAAGATCCCAATGGGAGCTGGGAGGAGAGGAGACTCTCAAGGGTACTTCACTCCAGAAGAAGTATCAAGGAAGGGATAAAGAAATAAAAATGAAAGTTGCATGAAGTCTCAACAGATAAACATTTCTGGCAACAATCTCTGAGATCCACATAGAGGAAGGAGAAAACTCATTCCTGCAAGCAAACCTCCAATGACCTCCCCCAAATAAATAAAGAATAATATTTTTTAAAAACCACTAATGCATATCTACTGTATGCCAGCTGATGAGATTTATATAAATTTCAGGGCAGAAGTATGAATGTCCCAATTTTATGTTTTGAGAAGACAGAAGTTATGGGCCTGAATTTCACAGCCCATGATCAGGGAGAGTCATTCCCAACTAAGTGACCAGGGGCAGAGTCCTCAGCTCATGGAAGACCAGGTGAGAATTTTCACTCACTGCCTGGCTAGAGAATGCCACACAGGGCGAACATGAGGAACTAGCACACGGTCAGTAAGACTATCTTCCACTGTGTCCACTGTCGTCCTGTTGGACTGGCACCCATATTTTCCCCAAGATATAGCAAAGTCCCCACACTGTGGGGACTCCTAGAAGCTCCAAGAAGAACCATAGAACCTGTCATGGGAGACAACCAGTGAGGTTGGCAACGACTGGGAAAGGGATGCAGGGAAGACGACACTTTCTGATTAGCCCATTGCTTCATCCTCAGAAGAGCCTCGTCTAACAAAGGTTTCCGTGTGGCTGTTCATGTGTAAGTATTAATAAGGCCAGATTAAACAACTTGTGCTCAATGGGATCCACTGTCAATAAAAGATTATCCATATTTATAAGAAGTAATTCTCTCTATTCACAAGACATTCTAGGCATCTCTCTTATGGATGCCTTCATAGAAAGCCCAATACCTTTGTTTCCATTTTTGATAAGTTGATATGTAGTTTATAGAAATTTCAAGTTCCTCCTGCCATGAATTCAAGGCTTCCAGGTTGGTGCCATTCTCTGTGTTTCCTAACAGGACTCACTTTTGGCTCAGGCCAAATGTTTTCCAAGGCAGGGATGATTTGCTCTGTTTATATGGGTTTTCTCAGTCTTCAATGTCAAACGCTTTCAATTTAAGACTTCAGACCACCAGCTAAATTAGCAGAAGTTGATTTTTCTTTAAAGTCAAGGTACTGAGAGAACACTCACACATATCCACTGGCCTGTGTGCACGCTGACACGGGCCAGTTCACCTGCATTTGCTGACTGCACTGCTCCCTCAACTCTACTGTATTGTCTCCAACCCTCCACTGCTCAGCGTCTTACTTTATCCATTCTGAAGTCCTCAAGCAAATGCCTCTGTCTCTGTCTTGTCTCATGGGAGGATTTGCATCCCCGGTGCTCTTTACTCAGTGACAGGGGCCCTGCAAAGTAGATAGACCAAAGAGAGATCAACACAAGACTGACCATACACATTTTGACTTTCACATTCTAATACTTCATATGGGCATACCAGAGCCTCTTAGAACAGGAAGTGAAAATGCAAAATAGTGATGAGACTCAGGTGTTTCGGTACCTGTGTAAGAGTGAGCAATCAGTGTGTTGTGGGAACGAGAGGAGACAAAGGAATAGGGTTTCCGGGGGCAGTAGATATGGGAAGGCAAATAAACTGGTCATGGGGTGGGGTGAAGCAGGTAAAAGACAAAAATTTACTTCAGTAAGGCTAGCTTATGTAGCTCTACTGTGTGCCATCCGAATCATGAATCCTCCCCTTCTGCCTGATTCACGGACACCTTCTCTTTACTTCTGGTCCTCGGTTGCCTTCAGCAAAACAGAATCACTTTTTCAGTGCAGCATGTTCTGGGGTGACATATCTGGTATCCTTCAGTTCTACTGGCCAGCTCCAGCGAGCTTATGTAAAACCATCTGCGCTCCACCTCTCCAAGCACCCCTAAGCTGTCAGATCTCCTTTCTTCTCTTCTCCCGGATCACAGCAGAATAGGAGAGTCCCTGATGCCACCCAGCCCCTGAACTTCAAAATGATGGCACCCTGCCTCTCATCAACACTGAGCCCAAGGCAGCAGGGCCATCTCATTGTCACCACCTCTACTGGCTGCTCTCAGCTCTGACCCCAGACAGGACTAAGCCCCAGACGTATTAATTCCTAACCTGACAATGAAGCATTCCCTTCAAATCTGTGCTTAATGCAGAACCGTTTACTCTTAATGCCCCAAAGCCAGGCACCAAGACACAAAAGCCCATTCTGACAACCCATTATATCTGTGCAGAGTTCAAAAAAGTCTTTTCTGAACCACCTAAGCTAAGAGGGATATTCTGATCTGAAGTCGTTCTTCCACAGTTTTCCTTCCCTGAGGCCTTAAGCCTAGACTGCCTGAAAAATACAACCATCTCTAATCCTGGTGTGAGATTAGCAGGCATATACGAAAAAAGTGGAAGATGTCCCTGCATTCAACTTGCCGTGGATATGATGAGCCGTTGGGTTTACTGTGGGCCTTCAGGTGCTGCCTCGAGCTTCCTCAGCACCTTTCCCTACAGCTGGCATGGAAGCTAACACCCGGTAGCTTCAGCAGGTATGTCC